>JAGQEM010000162.1:0-69615 GCA_019202945.1 Corynespora olivacea
TTATATCCTCTACTCTATCCTCTACCCCCTCCTCCTCCTCTTGTATATTTCTTAGTATTATGGGCTGTTATAACTTAGCTAACTTTATAGCCTTCTTTTAGATAGGCGCGGATAGCTTTAATGGCTTTAATAGCTTTAATAGCTTTAACGGCTTTAATAGCTTTAACAGCTTTAATAGCTTTAAGTATTAAACTCACAGCAGGTTAGTAGGCGTTATCCTTAACCTTAAGATAGGTATAGCTAGGTCATCTATTACTACTATAGCTATAGGGCTATCCTAAGTAACTTAACAAGACTCACGCGGCTAGGGTAGGTAACAAGAACTCTAGTAGCACATACAAGGGCTAGGTAGTAATATAATATAACTATAATACTAGAAAACACGTTAGTATATATTATCCACGTATAGTAATAGCCTTATAGGGGGGCTGAGGAAGGCTTCCTTAGTAGTACGTATAGTACTAATACGTATTATAGGTAATTATCACACGTAGAACCTTATAATTCACCGTTCTCATACTAATTTTAGTAAGGCTGGAGAAAACGATGGTTTTTCTACTAACGCCAAGAGATCCACCAATTTATGAATATAACAAATTTCGGCAGCGTCGTACTTCTGGCATTCCCCTGCTCGCCCTCTCTCGCCGACCACCCCTCTGAGGACAACAAGCACGGTTGCCGTGCCGCACAACACTGGAGCCATGCGAACTGCATCGCATAGTGGTCGTTGCTTCTGCGCGAAATCCAACATCGCACGAGAAGCCCGGGAGCCCCGCTGTTTCCCCGCCATTGTCGAGAGACACTGAAACGTGAAGAATGGATGATCGCGAGCGCGAGCACGAGCACGAGCGCCAGCGCCAGATGTCACTGGTGCCGTATGTGCCCGCCGAGTCGAGGGAGATCGTGCTGTGAGTGTTTGTTGCCTTTGGGGCGGGATGGAGCTCTCGCTGACGGAAGCACAGGCGTCATGGTTCTGCCGTCGTAGTCTACGACCAGCGCTCGAAGCAGCTCTCCCTCCGTGACGCCTCGCACTCCGCCGTCGAGCCCACATCGTGTCCCTACTGCCATCGTTCCTACCGCGACTCTTCACACCACGACACGTCCAGCTCCGTCGTCGATGACGACGACGACGACGACAACGACGACAACGACGACCATGCGACATTCCAAGATGCGGACCCGGGCTTTGTCAACCCGAGCTACTTCCAGATGTTGCGCAGGAGCCAGCCGGGGTCGGCCGAGGTGTCGCGACCGAGCTCGCCGCACAAACAGTTGGCCGCTTCGACCCAATTCCGGGGAGCGGTGGTCGAGGAAGAGGGCCAGGTTGGGGATGCGGCACTGAATGTGCCGGACGGTGTGGAGTTCGTGGGCAGCGGACCGGCACCTACGAAACAACATGGCATCTCGGCGAGGGCCTTCAGTCCGGACTATTTCAAAACCTTCTTCGTGGAAGAGAGGGAGCTCGGGAGGGGAGGAAAGGGCGTGGTGCTGCTTGTGCGACATGTCTTGGATGGCGTGAATCTGGGCTTGTTCGCGTGCAAGCGCGTGCCTGTGGGCGATGACCACGAGTGGCTGGAGAAGGTCTTGATCGAGGTGCAGCTGCTGCAGAATCTGTCGCATCAGAATCTGGTCTCGTACCGACATGTCTGGCTGGAAGACTACCGCATCTCGACTTTCGGGCCGAGCGTGCCTTGCGCCTTCATCATGCAGCAGTACTGCAATGGCGGCGACCTGCAGAGCTATGTCTTGGGCGACGCGAAGAAGACGATGACGACGGAGCAGATGAAGGAAAGGCTGAGAAGAAGATCGAAAGGGCAGATGGAAGAGGCGGCGCACGATGTGAAGGGGCAGAGACGGATGCAGTTTGAGGACATCATGTCGTTCTTCAAGGACATCACATCCGGACTGAACCATCTGCACGCCAACGGGTACATACATCGAGACCTCAAGCCGAGCAACTGCCTCCTGCACAACACCGGGCACAAGGTCAGGGTCTTGGTCAGCGACTTCGGAGAGGTGCAGGTTGCGAATGTGGCGAGGAAGAGTACGGGCGCCACGGGCACGATTTCGTACTGTGCGCCCGAGGTGCTAAAGCACATCGTGCCGAATGGACCCCTGGGCAATTTCACCATCAAGTCGGACATCTTCTCGCTCGGCATGATTGTCTACTTCATGTGCTTTGGACGACTCCCGTACCGAGAGGCGGATGGCATCGATGAGGACAACGAGGACTTGGATAAGCTCCGAGCCGAAATCTCGTCGTGGGCTGGGCTGGAAGACGAACGGCGGATGCGGTCCGATCTCCCCGAGAAGCTCTACGGATCGCTCAAGCATCTGCTGGCTTTGGACCCAGCCGATCGACCTACGACCGAGGAGATCATGATAGCGTTGAAGTCGCCATCTGTTCTGGATGAATTCGGCGGATTCAACGGCCCGTCCAGTCTGGACGATATGGGGCCCAGGATTTCACGAGTAGAATCACCCAACCCAGCGCAGCCCTCAGCACGGCACAGGAACCCAATCAGCTACACCCGCCCCAATCGCTCCAAGCTCGGCATCTCCGCCTCCGTTAGCAATCACTCCTCTCCCAGCCCGCCCCCTAGTCTGTCAACGCACAGAAGGTCGTCGCCCGAAGGCTCTGTTATCCTGCATGCTCGGAAGGTGGACCTACCACCACCACAGCAGCATGTGCATCGTCAATCTTCTCCTCAGCGCTCTCCGCGTTTGATGCTGCCTCCGCCTCCGCCCTCGTCAAAATCGGCGCATGCGAGGTTCCTGGAATTCTTGCAAAGCCCGGCGTTTGTTGGAGTGGCGAAGATGGCTGTTTTCATCGCAAAGGCGTTTTCGTTGCTGGGGCCTTGCCAGCCCTTTGCGGTGGATCCGTGGGTTGCGTATCCGATGCTCTGTTTTGCTTCTCTGGACTTCCTGGGTATGGGCCTGGGAGTCTCGGGAGGCGGGGTGCGAGGGAGGTTTCCAGGCGGCTTGGGTGGTAGCTTGGTGCTGCTGGCGTGCCATGTGGTGGTTGTGTGGTTCCTGGTCCGGTGGGATCGGCTGTGTTTGCGGCGGGTGTCTTGGGAGGTCAAATGATGGGCTGCGGAAGACCACCCCACTAGCGTCGTTGGGAACGATAGGGTATCGGGTACATGCACTACTTATATACCCAGTACGATGGCACGTGAGTGGGCTTGGTGAACATGGGTGATTGGCGGGTCGGCGAAATGGTCTGTTTACATCCGATGTTCAATGTTATTCTCACCATCCATCTTCACACATCCGTCATCTTCAACCTACACTGCACTTTCCACCACCTGCACCGGCTGCCCAATTGACCCTGGCTTGGATAGCCCTTTTTGGACGACATCTCTGTTGCCCGTCCCATACTTACGGAACATCTCTTTTCTATCCCTTGCCACCGTACCCAAGACGCGACGCGTGCGCACACCTGGCTGTTCGCAGCCTCTCGTTTGCAGGATGCAGTCCTCTCCGCCGCAGAGCTTGGAAAGGAAGGCGCGAGCGATTCGGGAACTTTCAAACAGCATGCACGAGTACAGTTCGCGGTCGCTTTCCCCGGTTCTGCCCGCGCCCACCGACTCCAATCCCACCGTGCGCTCGGGCTTCAGCAACCCCAGCACAACCGACTTCTTCGACAACAACGAGGTCCTGCACTCCACACAACACAACCTCGCCGCCGACGACACAAACACGCTGCCGAATCTGCCCCTCTTTCCACGCATCCGCTCGACCGCCAAGAAGCAGGGCAGTTGGCAGCCGATGCGCTCGGAGCCGCCCAACCCGGACACCTCCATGGTAAACAAGGAGTTTGGCGACTTCGACGGCCAGAGTTTCTCCGACGAGGACGACATTTCGATCGAGCAGTCGCGTGGACTGCCCCGTAGCAACCGCAGCACACCCGCCAGGGCGAGCAGCCGCGCCTTGGACAGTCTCTACGACATGACGCCGCCAACCGGCCGCTCGCGCAAGTCGTTGGGTGCCGAGACGGGAAGCTTGAGGCGCGATGCACAGATCCGACGCGCGTCGAGGAACGATGGGGATGTGAACGCGTCCCCGCGTCCGACCACGTTGCGCAAGTCTCCAGCGACGACGGCTGGTCAAGAGCCCAGGCGCACTTCGCTCGCACAGCTCCACGCCAAGGTATCGGCGGACGAGTCGTCCATGTTCGAGGAGCGCCCGCCGACCGTCACGTACACAAGCTCCAAGAGCACGCGCTGGGGGAACCCAAAGCGACACACCTCTCTCCAGACGGATGGTGTTGTTGACGTTTCTCCCCGCGCCACCACGACCTCGCGATCTCGACCGACCACCGCCACCCAAAATCCGACTGCGCAGTCCTTCATCCTCCCCGATCTCCCCAACCTCACCGAGCTTGTCTCTGGCGTCTTTGAGGACGGAACTCCCGTGTTCTCCAAGAATGCTACGCCGCGATCGCGATTCGGTGGTGCGAACAACGGAAGCGGTCGTCCGAACAACTTCATCAAAGTCGACAGCGTTCCGATTGCCCAGGAAGAGAAGGTCATATTTGCCGGACTGCAACTGCTGCAAGACAAGGTTGCGGAATTGGAGCGTGATCGTGCTGAGGCAGAGAAGAGGATCGAAGAACAGGAGCTGGAGCTGATCGAGTTGAGGGCCACGACCCAAGCGCAGGAGAGGCTGAGGCGTAGCGATAGCGGATTGGGTTCCACCGACGGTGAGGGCTCTGGTAGAAGCTCTTGGAAGGTTGAGAAGACGCGTGAGTACGGAAAACCCCCAGCGGAGGATCAACGCTAAACTGTACCAGGTCTCGATGCCACAGTCCAAACTCTCCGTACGAAGCTCGACCGCACCGAACGCAAGATTGCCGTTGTTGAAATCGAGAAGAAGCGTCTCGGTACTGAACGCGACAACATGGCCAGCCAACTCGGTGTTGCTTTCCAAACATGCGAGGAGCTCAAGGTGGAGAGGGAAGCTTTGCGCTCCGAGAACGATGCGCTTCGTCAAGAAGTTGACTCCCTTCGCGCCGATAATGAGATGCTCCGGGAACAGTTCGAGCAAGAGGCGGCCCATCATCGTGAAGAGACGGTCCAGCTTCGTCGACAAGTGGACGAGACTGAAAACGCGACGCAGCGGCAGAACCTTAATCTCCAGGCGGAGTTGGCTCGTGTGCGCGCTGAGCATGATGAGCACACCCAGCAACTTGCCCGCAACGACATCGAACTTCGCAAGGCACGCCGGGAGCAGGCCGAGTATGCTAGGCTCAAAGCCGATCATGAGGCTCTGAGGGCTCAGCTGGACAACCTCAAAGCCAAGCGTGAGGATGATCTACGTCACTGGTCAAACAGCGAGGCAGCATTGAAGGTCAGGGTTGAGAGGCGGGATGAGACGATTCGGCATTTCCAGGACATGACCCAAGAACACACCAACGATGCCATGCGATACGACAACGAGCAGCTTCGACAAGAGCTCAACGAGTTGACCACCCAGCATGAGAGGGATCAGGAGCGATGGGCGCAGAAAGAGAAGGCGATGAAGCGAAAGGTATCGCAAGCTAAGCAAATGTCGGATATGACACGCGAGATCTTGAGTATACAAGAGGCAAAAGGTCAACAAGCCAGTGCTCCAGCAGCAGCGCCAGAGCCCATTCAGCGTAGGCCCAGCCAGCGGCGTGAGGAGGACACCTTCGCCCGTCTCCGCAACCGTGTCGCGGAGGAGTCGCGCATGAGCAGGGCAAATGCCTCCTTCCAGGAGAGTCGCATTGAACAGAGCCCCAGGAAGCCCTACGTCAAGATCTCCAGGACGTCGCGTACCCCCATGCCCACCAACATCGGCCGCAGCGTGTCCTCGCCTGTTCCTCAGATCAGGACCGCCGAGGTGGAAAGCGAGGCTGAGTCCACGACCGACATCTCTCTTGCGCCGCGTACGTCCTACTCGCCGTATGCCATGAGTGGTGCTGCTTCTGGCAGGCACGCCACCACCAATGTTATTCGGTCGCCTCCGGACTTGGACCTCACCCAGTTGAGCGAGATTGACCCCGGCCTAATTGCCCAGCTTCGTCGTCAATTGGAGGAAGAGCGACTGAGTCTTCGTGGTCGCGCGACATCTGTACCCCTGGAGCAGATGGTACGTGAGGATACCGTTCGGTCGAATCGTCACACTCGCGAAGACACTATCCGGTCTGCACGTCAAGATCGCGAGGATGCCACTCGAACCGGGCAGCGCCTCCAGGAGGATACGGTTCGTTCCGTTGCCTCTGCGAGGAGCGCCCGCCAGTCTTCCCTGCCGCGCAAGTCCTCTATGAAGGACATGACATCTACCAAGACAAACCTGACCCAGTTCGAAGATGATTTCACCGGCAATGTATCCAACCCTGAGGGAGAGAATGCGGATCCCACCATCGACGCTTCGATTATCAGCAACACCAGCCGCCGTCGGCGCAGCGCCCCCACGGAGATGACGTCTGCGTTCATTGTTCCGGATCTCAAGATTGAGTCGCGCAAGCAGGCGACTGTCCAAGCCAACCTGTCTCGACAGATCAACTCCAAGACGCACGACAACGCCAACTGCACGGTTTGCCATCCCGATGCCACGGAAGAGTCTCTACGCATTCCGAAGCTTGTGCCCGTCTCTGCACGCATGCCCGACGACGTCGATGCCACGCTCCGACCCACCCAATCGCCATCGGATGCCCTTGCCTTTGTTGTCAAGGGCCTGTGCGACGAACGTGCCCACCTGCACATGGAGCTCGCCGTTGCGCGGGCCACGCTCGAGAATCACGATCCCAGCCTGGGCCGCAAGCAACGTATCGCTTACGAGCAGGGCATTGCCCTTCTCCTCTCCAAAATCAAGGTGAAGGACGAACAGATCTACAACCTGTACGACGCGCTCGAGGGCCAGAAAGAGGAAGACATCACGGAGCAGTTCGTCGAGGACCTCACGGAGCGTGCGCGCAAGGAAGCCGAAGCGCAGATCAACGAGAGTGAAAAGAAGAAGGCCAAGAAGGTTACGATTCAGAGCTTCCACGAGGAGGAGGAGGAGGAGGCCGAGGATGAGGAGCTGCCCTGGGAGGGCTGTGAGGATACCGCGGAGAGGGAGTTTACGGGTGGCTACTAGACACACCCGACGGAGGGCACGTGATTTGGAGACGGCAAGATTGTACATCCATGGGCGGTGTTTTTGTCCACAAGGCGGGTGCTGGGTTAGGGTCGGTTACGGACGGCGTTTGGCTTCACGGTCATCATGGTCATTGGCATTTCTACGGGGTTTTTCTCTTTTTCCAGCATTGGGTATGAGCGGGGTTTGACAGGTCTTGTCCCTTCCTTTCCCTCCCTCTCTGCATCCTTTCACTTCACACTCGGTTGTACGACCGGTATGCGGCCCTGCTGACTCGCCACGTCTTTTTCTTTTTACCTTTCTCTCTCTCTCTCTCTACTTTGCTTCCTTCTCCACTCACTCTGTCGGTATCCAGCTTTTCTTCCCGGCTTGTCTGCTGCGGGCTATGCGGATTCCTGCGCCTTCCGTCTTGACGCTTCGACTTGCCTTTGCGGGTTCGAGTTGGCTGAAAGATGGGGAGGCGTGGTTGAGACTGCGGCGTTTGGCGGCGATGGCTTGGAAGGTGGGATGGATGCATGGGGTAGGAGAAGTAGGTAGGGAAGGAGGGAAGGGTGGGTGGATGGATTGCACGCGGGTTCTTTTTTGGGGGTATGGAGGGGTATCGAGGGATAGAGAGAGATTGTGCGAATGTAAATCGGTATACGTGCTTCATTCGACCGTGCTATTATTATTTTGCCTTCTTCCGTACGTATGCTGCGTTGCGAGTACAAAGCCCTCGACGCTTACTTACCTCTTCTGTCCGCAACAAAGTCGGAAGCCAAACGACCGCCTCTCCCACCCACACACCACCCCCGGGAAGAAAGAAAAAAAGGAAAAGGTTACCCTTTCCTGACCGTGCGCGATCGATCGATCGATTTGGAAAGAAAACAACAACGTTCACCGAATCCCGAGACAGGGCGACATGTCCCATTGCAGCATGTATTCTTTCTTCATTTATTCTCCTTGGCCTGGGGAGCGTTTCATGTCGACGTTCGATTGCAGGTGTTTGGGTTAGATACACTCGGTCGAGAGAAAGTCCGTTGTTGGTGGGTGGGTGCGGGCAACCGGGGCGGGAAGCAGCGGTGCAGTGCAGTGCAGGGCGAGAGCACTATGTAAGACGGACATGCAGGTACGAGCGACCGGCTACCTGCCGCCGCCCTGTCGTTGCTTTTGCTCTTCGGGTGAGAAGCAAGCGACTGGCGGGATTGTCTTTCTTCGAGGAGTGTACGGTGCAGTGGGGGTTTGTGCATGAGTATGTATGTCTGCGGATGGATGTTGTTTGGTATGTGCTGGGGGGAGATGAGATGGATGATGGGTGTGGATGCTGACGTCATTGGGATTTGGGGGATTGTTGAGGGGTATTGTGTTATTGTTTTGGTTGGATGGGTCTTGGGGTTCGTTGGGGTTGGGGCGGCTGGGGTGATGTGTTGTGTGAGGTTGTGTGTGCATGCGGTGGATGTGCAGTTTTGGTTTGTACTGGTGATATGGGGATATGCAGACGTGTTGCATGGATTGAATGGAGGGTGAATGAAAGCTGCTGTAATAGGGGGAAAGGGATATCTATGTACTACCATGTAGGTGTGGATATCTCTTTTGATGATGGCTGGATCTGTCCGATCTGCGCCATGGCTGCCATGGCTTGCTCTGGTGGTGGGCGATCGGGATCCATGGATGGGGTGTGTGGCCGTCTTCATTTGCTCGGGGAGGCCGCGGCCCCTATCTATCAGTGCTTCGTTGGGCGGCGGCATGGTGTTCCTCGTCACCTCCCTCCCCTCGCACCACCGGCGATGGATGCCGCGTAGAGCCATGCAGCGCTGGACTGTCCTTCGCCTTCGCTGCACACGCGTCGCGAGGTCGACCAGTTTCTGCGGAGCGGCCGGGTGGGTCGCGCGCTTGGCGATGCCGGCCAACCATCCCCAGACCGGCGCACCATTGGCGGCCGATGGCTTGGTTTCCTGTGGTGTTTCACAGTCGCGTGGGCGCGGCGTGCTGTGTTTACTGGTCCCAGCCTGCTTTTCTGGTACGGGTCGGAGTCTGATGGCAGCCCTGCGCAGCGCCGCGATGCGCCATGGGGTGCCCCGGCCAGTGGGTGGCCCGTCACTGCCGACGGATTCACTCGCCAAGCTGCATGGTCCCCCCTTCGCCGTGATAACGAACATGGCCGCCGTGGTCCCCTTTACGCTCACGTCCTCATCCCCCCTCCCCAGGTATCCCCTCCTTTGGCCTTGGGTGCGGTCTCCGCAGTCATTCATTCCTAGCATTGATCCATTCATTCCTTCAGCCGTGCTTTGCTTCGTTGCCCCCGAGAGAACTCTGTCTGCTACGCCCGCGACCAAACACCAGCACCACGCGATTCCTAGCACCTGCGCCCTTTCGAAACACCGTCGCCGCCAGCCTCTGACGGTCTGCCTACCCGTACCCACTGTGGACCCGCCCCTCCCCCCCCAAACTTTTGGCACAACGTGCTCCTGTAGCCTTTGAGCCCTCTTAATCTCCCCATCCCGGACGGTCCCTGCAGATGCCAGAGCCGTGAAGACAGCGCCTCGGACAGCCATCCATGGACGGCGAGAAAGCGATGGACATCCACGTCACGAAGGACGCCCACGTCGAGCGCGCTCCGAGAACGCATGTGGACAGCAGGCCCCTGCCGACGGATTCGATGGTGACGGTGCCGCTCTCCGAGACGGACAGCTCGCACGCCGCCGTCGCTGTTTCGCCTGGACTGCCCCAACCGGAAATCATGGTCGACGAGAAGCGGCTATCCTCGCGCACCAACTCGGCTGAGATCATGGCAGCTTTTGGCCGCCGCAGCAGCCAGGGCACCGATCCAGCACCGCCCGTTGAAAGCCCCACCATCTCCCTGGAGCACGCCGACAGCCCGCGTGCATCCGCGTCGCCCGAGCGATCGAGGAGGAGCAACAGCCTGGATTCCAGCCAGAGCGCGCATGTGGATTGGGCCGAGCTGGAGAGGAAGGAGGAACAAGAGCCGCAGGAAGAGGGCCAGGACGAGGTAAGCGGCCCACTCCATCGCCATTGTCACCGCACGACGGGGACGTTGGCACTGACCATATACATAGGCCATGGCACTGCTGCTGGCCCGCCTCGAACAAGAGAACAACGCCATCATGACCGATTCCAAAGCCGGGGCCAAGGTCAGCCCTCTTGCGCGTGCCCGCAGCCAGTCTCGACCCCCATCCATCAGCCAGATCAAGCGTCTCGTGGAGACCGACACGGCCGATGTCCGCTTCTCCCAGCTACCCTCCCCGCCTCCCATGACCGAACTCGAGTTCTGGGCCGCCCTCGTGCGGGACTATCCCCAGACCATACAGCGTCTCCCGACCCTCACGCTCAACAAGATACGCGGAGGCATACCTGCGCCGCTGCGGGGGGTGGTGTGGCAGAGCGCGTCGGGGGCGAGGGCCAAGCTGATCGAGGACCAATACGATCAGCTCTGCGGAGAGTCGAGTCCCTACGAGAACATCATCAACAAAGATCTGGGCCGGAGTTTCCCGGGCGTCGAAATGTTCAAAGACCCGGAAGGCGAAGGCCAGAAGATGCTCGGACGGGTGCTCAAGTGCTTCAGCCTGTACGACAGCAAGATCGGCTACTGCCAGGGTCTCGGCTTCCTGGTCGGTCCGCTCCTGATGCAGATGGGCGACAAGGAGGCCTTTTGCGTGCTCGTAAGGTGCGTACACACGCGGAATCCGCCCCGAGGCAATGTGCTTACCCGTCACACAGACTCATGGAAGACTACGACCTACGGTCCTGCTTTTTGCCCGATCTTTCGGGCCTGCACCTCCGCATATTCCAGTTCCAGCGGCTGTTGAATCAGCACATGCCGAAGCTGGCTGCTCACCTGGATGTTTTGCAGGTCGAGTCGGCTTACCTGTCGCAGTGGTTCCTGTCCTTCTTTGCGGTCACGTGTCCGCTGCCCATGCTGTTCCGTATCTACGATGTGTTGTTCGCCGAGGGTGCATCCGAAACAATCATGCGAGTGGCCCTCGCACTCATGAAGAGGAACGAGTCCCGGATACTGGCTCTTTCGGAGTTTGAGGATGTGATGCAGCTGCTTTTAGGCCGCTCGCTGTGGGATCCGTATGGACGGAATGCCAATTCAGCCGATGACCTGGTCAACGACCTGGTCAGTTTTACCAACGATGTAACACGCGAGAGGCTGCAAGGCCTGGAGGCTTTTTTTCGCGAGGAACAGGAGAGAGACAACACAAAGTCAAAGGTACAGAAGACCGCGACATCCTTCCTGGGTCGATTGTGGGGCCCGTCCAACTCTTCGACAAAATCTGTCTCACTCAGCCCTGGCCTGTCAGCCCCATCCAGGCCTGTCAGCTTTCTACGCAGGACCCCTTCGAAGCAAAGTCTCGCAACCCTCAACTCGACCGATGGATCGGAAATGTCGACAAATACCCAGAGCACGACGCTCACCGAAATATCGCGCGCCTCCTCGGGCGACGCTCTATCGTTCAAGTCAGGCCATGAGTCGACCGCCATGTCCATCCGGATGGGCCACTCGGCAAAAGACCGAGATCTGCATTACCAGATCGAGCAGCTCCTCATGTCGGTGAGTCAGTTGCAACGCCAGAACAGCGAACTCGAAGCCGCTTTGCAGAAGCAACGAGAGGATCGAAAGGAAGACCATCGCATCGTGCGAGCGGTCGTCGACAAATTCCGCAAGAAGCAGTCGTCGCTCGCTACGCCGTCGAGTCGAGCATCGCGTCGTAGAACGACCATCACCGCTGCCACGCTTACGCCGCCTCCTGACGGAGACACCATCGCAACGAGCCCGGCCGCTCCGGAAGAAGTCAACGAAGCCGCCGAGACCTTGGACAAGAGGTTTCCGTCCCATCAGACACACCATCGCGCATCGTCCATGTTCGAGACCAAGGAGGTTTTGCGCGAGAACCTTGCCCGCTTGAAAGAGCAACTGACTTCGGAAACGATCCGTGCACAAGCAATAGCAAGAGAGCAGAACGATACACAGGCCGACCTGCTGATTTCGCGTGAAGCGCTCAAGGATGCCCGACATCGTCTCCAGGACTCCTATAACCAAAACCAGAAGCTTGAGAAGACGATCCAGGAATTTCGACAGAGCGCTCGAAAGGGCTCATCCCCTTGGTCCGACTCGACGCCCGATACTTCGCCAGCATTGTCACGATCGAATACCACCGATAGCACAATGTCCAGCACGGGAGGCCTCCGCGAACTCCGTCTCGGTCGTACCGCTTCTACCAAGTCGCAAAAGGCTCCGCAATTTACCAAGCGAACCTCCTCGCTCGCGACTCAGCAGTTCCTTGCGTCCGACAGCCAAACAAGTGCTGAGGGCGAGTCCCTGCTCCTGGAATTGGTGAACGCGAAGACGGCGGAAGCGGTTGCCAAGCAAGAGCTTGAGGAATACAAAAACAAGTTCGAGAGCATGAGGAAGATGATGTCGAGTACGGGCATGACACCTCTTTCCATTCCTACTGCAGAGACCAAAGCACCCGCGAGCGCAGACGCTGGTTGGGGATGGGGGATTGGTAGGGTACAGACGGCGGCAGCGCCTGCCACGGCACCATCCCTGACGACGACGGCTCCTACCCCAGCTACGACGACTCCAGCGGCCGGCGGATGGGGCTGGGGAGGATGGAAGAGGACGGGGAGTACGAACAGTGCGACCCTCAAACAGTAGAATATCACCACCAGTACCCAGGGTGTACATGGGAGGATGTGAATATGGGAATGAGGACATACGGGCATCTGTCTACATCAGCCGATGTTGGAGTCCTATGACACAAGTGAAACGAAGGCCGGAAGGTTTTTGGAACGGGTACGATGCATACACTATTTATCTGATGATACCTCGGGCCTGAATATCGGCACTGCTTCTTTTTTGCATTCGATTCTGCGGGTTTTTGCACCGGCCAGGCGCGCCGGCATGCGCGCGGGCCGGGTTTAATTATATTGTAGTTCCGATGAGATGATTTTAAGCGGCATGGAAGCGAGCAAGAATGTCAATTCAAATCATATCCTGTTCAACCTCCAAAGCCTCGTGGGCAGTCGAACAACAGCACGTTCGTCCGACACGCTTTCCCAACGTGGTGCCAGAGATCCAATGGGATGGTGTCTCTGCCCATCCCCCGCATGCCATGCCACGCCACGACGTCACGTCCGCAGGTTTCCATCCAATGCTCCATCACCGCCTCCTACACATCCTTTCCTGTTCGGAGCACGTGGTCCGAAGCTGCCCTCTTCCGCGTTCCTTGCTCATCCTCTCTGGGGCTCAGAGTCTACGCCTAGGATACGAGGGAACATTGCCGATTCCTGGTGCCGTTGCCGATCGAGGCGGGATGGGGCTACGGTTTGGGTATGGTCGTTTGTGGGGTAAGGGGGAGGGCGCTTGCCGCAGTGTTTATCTCGGGATTCGAAGATTGGGGGATGCAGCGAGGCGGAGTGTTGATCATGGCTGGGTGGGATATGTAGGGTAGGTATACGGTATGCATGCATGCATACAACTGCTGTGTAGGCAGGTAGTAGGCAGGGGAGCGCGTTGATACTTAAAGGTGTGAAGTCGCACCATTATTCGACTCCACCTCGTTAGAGTGTATACATGCACACTGACTCGTGTGGACATCGCACACCGTGGGCTTGGTAGCTTCGAGCTGCGAACCATCGATAGGTAGTTCACCGTGCATGCAGGTAAGATTATACTTTTTCGCCAACTGCCGCGTTTCACGTCGCGGGCGTGTGACGTACACGTGCGGCCGGTCTGAGTACTAGGAGGGGATCTGGAACGCTCTTGCGAGGGAGGAAAAGGGACGGTGGCTACCTTATTCTGAGTGGGATAGATAGGTAAGAGATCGAACGCAACATCGGGATCGGCGTGCAGTAAAGGTATAGTGTGAGGGTCGTTGTGCTCTTGCTCATTATCATTCATTACCTTTGCACATTTTCACCATTCACGCGCTGACTTTGCCGAGTCGTAGGAACGAACGGGCGCTTCTTGAAATCGTATAATTACACGCTTACGCCGAGCTGGCGTGCAGCTACGGTACCCCGGATTCGACCACGAGTTTATCGGGTATTTGTAAAAGGACGCGGTGCGGAGCTGCGTGGCCCTGGTTTGCTGGGTATATTATGAGTGGAAGGTCCCGATCATAAGCCACGGACTTTGTTCTTCTTCTCAGACGTTGATTGAAGAGCGAGAGGGAGAGAGCAAACATCGCCCATTATGGACACAAACTATGATGCAAAGGTACACCCCGCTCCCATCCATCCATCCATCCATCCCCCCTAACTCACCCACCTCCAGGAGCTCGAACGACTGGAAGATGAACTCCACACAACCATCTTCCCCGGCACCGAAGTCATGACAGACGTAGGCAGTCACCACTACGTCAAAGGCGCCGGACGAACTGTACTCGTACCTCAACCCACCTCGGACCCGCAAGATCCACTGAACTGGAGCACGTTTTGGAAAGGCGCGTGCATCACCAGTGCGGCCATGGTCTCATTTACGCAGGGCTTTGGACCGCTGGCTTTGGCGCCCATGTTTCCAGCGCTGATGGAGAGCTTCGAGTGCTCGCTTGCGGACGCCGTGCAATTTACCGGTGTCTGTATCTTGGTGCTTGGTTTCAGTAATTTCATATGGTGGGTCGAGATTGCATTTTGTGGACATGGATGAAGGTGATGCTGTTGGGGGAAAGCTCGCTGACGATTGCTCATGTGTAGGGTTCCTATCAGCACCTCCTTCGGTCGGCGCCCTGTATACATCTTCTCGCAGATGATCAACTTCGGGACTTCGATCTGGCGCGCGAAAGCCACATCGTACGGCTCCTGTACGTACTGCCGGCGTTTGAAATGCATGTGAAATATATACACTGACTTCGTACACCAATGTTCAGTCATGGGCGCCTGTGTCCTTAACGGCATCGGAGCTGGGCCTGCGGAAACCATAATGCCTGCCGTCATCGCCGACGTGTTCTTCCTGCATGACCGTGGCAAGTGGAATACGTTGTACTGGGTTGTGTATATGGGGAGTCTCATGCTCGGACCCATCATCTCAGGTGCCATGGCGGAGAACGTCGGATGGAGGAGCTTCTGGTGGTTCAATACCGCTATTCTGGGGCTGAGCTTCTTCATGGTGGTGTTCCTGTTCCCCGAAACCAGGTATCCGAGGGCGCATTTGGAGCGAGGTGGAAGGGAAGACGGGAATGGGAGTCCAGCGTCGTTGGAGAAGGATCGGCCGACGACCATCGAGAGGTTGACACCGGACACGACCGATGACCCCGAGCGCATCCGACAAGTTCCCACGGCATCCTCGGGGCTACCGAACACTGACGGCCTCACGCTCGAAGACACGGCGGCCAGAGATCCGCATCTGGGCAAAGGAACGCCGGGGAAGTGGCAGTGGGCTCTCTTTCAAAAGAATCCCCATCCGTTCAAGAGCATCGCGCTCGACCTATGGATCCCGTGGAAGCTTTTCGCCTTCCCCATCGTCGAGTTTGCGAGCTTCGTCGTGTCGTGGAGTTGCAGCTCCTTCTTGACCCTGAACCTGACGCAAAGTCAAGCCTTCGCCGCTCCGCCGTACAACTTCAAGCCGCAATCAATCGGTACGATGCGCACCACCTCCAACCCCAACACAGCAGGTACCTGCTAACATCTCTCCCCACAGGCTTCATGAACTTCGCCATCCTCGTCGGCGCCCTCATCGGCCTCGCGACCGCAGGCCCCCTGAGCGACTGGGTCTCGGCGCGCTCCACACGCCTCAACAACGGCATCCGCGAACCCGAAATGCGGCTCCCGGCCATGATCCCGTACATCGTGATCATGTACCTAGGCAACATCGTCGTCGCCGTCGGCTGGGCGCACCACTGGCCCTGGGAAGCCATCGTCCTGATCGGCTTCACCTGCGCCGGCATTCAGGTCGCCGCCCTCCCCGCCATCGCGAGCACCTACGCCGTCGACAGCTACAAGCCCGTCGCCGGAAGCCTGTTTGTCAGCATCACGGTGAATAAGAATGTGTGGGGGTATGGCTTCAGCAAGTTCATCACGCCGTGGGCCGAGGAGGCGGGGTTTGTGCCGCCGATTATGACGAATGCTAGTTTGATCCTGCTGTGGTGTTTGTTCGGGGGGCTGTTCTGGTGGAAGGGGAAGGTGTTTAGGGGGTGGACGAGGGGGAGTAAGGTGCATCTCATGTAGGTAGATGTGTTGGAGGCTGGGTTTTTTGGGGGGGTTGGGAGGTGAGGGATGGGTATGCGTGGCAATCTGGAGAGCAGTCTATCTACATTTCACTCGTGGGTCCAAACGTGGTTGAAGATTCAAAGGAGAATATGATGAAATCGGTGCTTGGTAGGCGCCAGTATATTCGTATTGGATACTTTCTGGAAACCATGTCCTTGTAAGGTTGAATGACATACATGTCGTTGCAATTTGTAATCTATCATTTTCTCTCTCACATATTATCTCTTTCTCTCTCTCACACATTATTCTCTCTCTCTCACATTCTCTCTCCCTCACATTCTCTCTCTCTCCCTCACATTCTCTCTCTTTCTCTCTCTCAAAATCCCCACGCTACCCATTCCAACTCCCTCAAAAAACCTCCCTCTCCATCCCAGCCCACCCATTCGCCCGATAAAACTCCAAGTGCCGATTCTTCACCATCAACCACCACCAAGCATGGAACACGCACACAGACCTCCGCAACAAATTCTCCGGGTGAATGGCCCGGACCTCGGTCTCGTTCTCCTGCAGATACAAATCCAGCTGGGAAGGCCGATGGATCATCTGATACGGAAAAGGTGGAAACTCGGGTGATGGAGTGTTCATCGGTGTCCGCAGCCATTGGACCATGTTTCTACCGTTTGGCGTGGGAGCGGAGCGGAAGATCGATCGGGTTTGCACGGGGGGTTGGAACGGCGATAGGCGCTCTTGAATCAGGGGCACGTACGTCATGTTTGGCCAGCTGTAGGCGTCGTAGCGGACTGCGATGCGTGGAGGGGCGTTGCGGTTCGCGAGGTAGAATTCGAGGAGGAGGCGTCTGTTGCTGATGACGGCGTTGGGGAGCACGATTCGCGTGAGGAAGATGTAGAGGTCTTGGAGGTTTGCGATGCCGTATCTGCGGCTTGCGAAGTACCTCATGAAGTGTGCCCAGTCGGGCTCGGCGAGGTGCAGCTGCGGGTTTCCGATCGAGCCGATGATGTTGGAGGTGATGTCGCGGTGGGGAGGGCGGCAGAGGGGGACGGCGTTGAAGTCGCTGATTGCTTGTTCGGGGAAGGGGATGTCGCGGATCAGGTCGTCTGGATTGGCGATGGCTTCGAAGGGGTTTTGGGGGATTGCATATGTGCGGGAGGGCTTGAGTTGATGATTGAATGACTTACCAAAGTTGTTCTTCTTGTTGTCTTTGGGGTTTCTACCCCCACCGCCGCCGCCGTCAAGGCTGGGACCGCCACCAAAAGAACGCATCGTGTCGAAATCTTGTATAAATGCAGTGCGTCGGGATCGAAGGACTGGTACGTCGACTGCCGTGGGAGGAGAGACAAGATATTCGGATAGAGCAGAAGTATTATATACTCACTATTGTTGCGTTTGTTTGATCGTTCAACACCAATCGTTTTTAGGCCTGACGGTTACGCTCCGTTTGCAAAGAGGCTTCGCATTCGCACGTGCGCGGGATTCTGAGCAAACGCTACCATTGCTGCCTGGTGTGCTGCTGCCTTCAATCTTCGAGGTCACCAGCAGCAATAATTCGAGGTGCCGGGGAATATGGGATTTGAGAACCGGTTGCTCGTGGACGTTGTGCCTCGGAAGCGACCGTCCGATGATGCCGTGCGTCTGTTTTCTAATATCACAAGTAGGCCCAACAATTATGTTGTCCTGGTCCTGGATTTCCTCCTCGAACCTTGAAATAGCTGCAGCCTCTGTTTGTATAGTTTATAGACGAGTATCTCTTGCCCATCATCTTGCTTAGTGGACATGTCTAGGTCCTGGTTATTGCGGCTGAATTCCGTCAGGTTTGGGGGACTTCCGGAAGTGTTGCACTGTCAAAGCCAAGAAAGAGGCAAAGGAAGAAGAAGAAAAACATCGTGAAGATATTGGATCATTCAGCGGCTGTATACTTCCGTCCTCCGTCGGCTAACGAGTTCTCTTCCGACGCGCTATATCCCGGCATCCCACTCTGCACGTATACCTGCGTGCATGTCGATAAGAACCTCGCCCCACGAACAACCATGAGTCTCACAGGTCCTGATAAGATACGGGCCTTCGGCAGTTCGTTCAAGTACCCCAAGCGTTCTCGGCCATGTCGAGAAGAGTAACGCACAGCTGACCAGAAAATTCCCGCGAGGGGTGGGTTCATTTACTACTTGGGGCACTAACAACTAAACGCCTCTAACTGGTGAATTCCGAACCTTCGAATGAGAAGCATCACAATCCGTGTTGGCAAAATATCAGTCAGAGAAAAAGAAGCTGCTTGGCCTCTCATACCATTACACCATGCCGACATCATATCGCTCCAGTTCGATGCTCTTCGAGCCGCTGAAGATCGCAAATGGAAAAATTGAGCTCAAGCATCGCGTGGTGCTCGCACCTATGACCCGAAATCGAGGCCTTCCATTGTTTGATAACGAGGGACTGGGCTACCATAACAGAGTATGGTATCCGAATGAGCTCATGGTAGAGTATTATCAGCAGAGAGCTACGGAAGGCGGTTTGTTGATCTCAGAAGGCATCCCGCCTAATTTAGAGGTAAGGCACAGAAGACACGTACGGTGACATCTACCTAATTAACAGCAAGGGTAATGGCTCGCCCGGGGTTCCAGGTCTTTTCCATCCATCGCATCTTTCGGGCTGGCGCAAAGTCACAGAAGCGGTGCATGCCAAGGGTGGTTTCATATATGCACAATTTTGGCACGCGGGCCGCGCAACATTAACACCATTCACTGGAATGCCCTCGGTCGCTCCGTCTCCGATTCCTCTAGAGGGACCCGATGCAATCACAAGGCGAATACCTCCAGGCTATTCGGAACCCGTCAAGTTTGCTGACTATCCACCTATTGAACTCAGCAAAGAACATATCAATCAAACAATTCGTGACTATTGTAACGCCGCTCGAATGGCAATCGAAGCCGGTTTCGATGGGGTGGAGGTGCATGCAGGGAATGGGTATCTGCCTGAGCAATTTCTTTCATCGAACATCAACAAGCGGACTGATGAATATGGTGGCAGTCCCGAAAAGAGATGTCGCTTCGTCGTTGAGCTTATGCAGTCTCTCGCGCAAAGTGTGGGCGGAAGCAATTGTGCAATCCGACTCAGTCCGTTTGGCCTATTCAACCAGACAAGAGGAGAGCAAAGGATTGAGACGTGGAGTTATCTATGTGAGCAGTTGAAGGAAAAAGTACCTGATTTGTCGTACATCTCCGTGATCGAGCCGGTAAGTGCCACGGCGACCCTATCTAGTGCTCAGCTTCAATACTGATCATGCCTAGCGGTACGAGCAAATTCATTCCACGTCAGAGAAAGACGAATTTCTTCGCTCTTGGGGCCATGACCCCTCCACCATTAATCTCGAGTTTCTCAGACAAATGATGGGCGACACCCCATTTTTCTCTGCCGGCGGCTGGAACGATACGAACTGCTGGGGCGTGCTCGAATCAGGTCAATGTGATGCGCTACTCATGGGCCGATACTTCATCAGTAACCCAGATCTAGTCGAGAGACTTAGAATGGGTAGACCGCTGGCGAAATACGATCGGAACACGTTCTATGGGCCGTTCAATAATAGGGCGGCTGGGTATACAGATTACCCTAGCTGGGAAGAAGAGCAAACGAAGGCCGAGATTGATTCTATGGAGATCATAGAAGGCGTAGAAATTTCGTCCGTAGAAATCTCAAAGGGGATTAAGGTGTTTGGGTAAAGAGAGGGAGATGTTACGGGAGCACTTCCTTCTCCACATGCATACATTCATTCGCAGTGGCTATACGCAAACGCAAGCATTTTTCCACCGGAGCATGCGTCTACATTCTCTTGATTCAAAAATGGTTTCATGATTTTAAGCTCTCTTACACATTCTCTGTTTGCCCCTGTATTCGGATCACCGACTGCATTTAGAAGACTCACGTTTTTATGGGATACTGCAGTATATGAGTCACCAGCCACAGTGGTTAATGGTCTGTAGCTGGTGACTCACTAAATGCTCTGTAGCTAGTGACGCACTAAAAAGCGGAGATCCGGCACGCTAACTGTATCCAAGCAGCTACATGGTCACCTAATTGTCTGACTGCAACTCAACTCTGGACATTGATAGCTATATAGATTCATCCCCAATCGACAGAGTGGGACTCAAAGTCTACAAAATTCACGAATTTCAGGCAGAAATGTCCGACTCCAACCCCCCCGAAGATCTCAAACGTCGTCTCGAGAGCGGTTACGATGCGATCGCTCCCAAATACAACGAAACCTTCGCCAATGCAAATGATCCTGTACGACTGGGCTATACCAATCGAATGTTACAACTACTCGAGTCTTCGGCAGGAGAGAAAGCAAAAGTCCTAGAGCTTGGATGCGGCGCCGGAGTACCGGGCACTAAGAGATTGTTAGAGAACACACTCCCACGCATTCACGTCATTGGGAACGATCTGTCCTCTGCACAAATCGAGCTCGCCAGAAAGAACTTGGGAGACTTTGAGAAAGAGGGAAGGCTGGAGCTCAAAAAAGGCGATATGATGGGCCTCGAATTTCCCGAAGCTTCGCTCGATGCTGTGGTCGGCTTTTACTCTGTCATCCACCTCCCACGTGCCGAGCAGACGGAACTCGTCGAGCGCATTGGAAAGTGGCTCAAATCTGGAGGGCTATTTCTGGCAAACTTCTCGCAAGAAGAGAAGGCTAACATTGTGATTCCAACGTGGTTGGGCGAGGAGAAAGGATGGATGTATTGGAGTGGTTGGGGCGAGGAAGGAAGTTTGAAGATTTTGGAGAAGGCAGGGTTGGAGATTATAGTGAGGGAGGTTACTCATAGCGCTGTTGATGCTTCCTTTTTGTGGATTATTGCAAGAAAGAAGTAGATTGAGGTATGGATCCTGAAAGGTTGATATTGTGTGTGTAGTGCTGTGAATGCGCAAGCTCCGTGAATATAAACTCACTGTATTCAAGAACAGGATGACTACGCTACTGAGTCAAACATAATTGTTGCATTGGGTAATTCACTTCGCTAAGATTCGGTATCTATGATGCTTACAAAGTTCATTGTTCGGCACTATTTCTGTCCTGTTCACTCTGCTTGATTCACCATGTGCATAAAGACCTCACTTCATTGATTTTGTCATCCGCGCATGCACTGCATAGACATATATCTAATACAGTACATGCCCATTAGCCGTATTGAAGCACGTGAAACAAAAGCCGCTTACGCTCCCCCAGCAAACATGTAAATGCACTTAGTGATCCGTCTGATGTCTATTTAACCTTGCCCAGCGTCTTCGTGGGAGGTGATGAGATAGCCGTCATCTTAAGTGAAGTCGAGAAAGTGACGGTGGATCTGAGGCTCATTCGGCTCATGGGGCGCGTGGGTGACGGGAATGTCATGAGCCTAGGGACACCTAGGAGACGGTCGAGCCAGTCCCTGTTCTGCGTGTTGACTTTCCGGCCCGGTATAGCTTTTGCTGCAGCGTCTGCATGGGAAAAGATACCAGACAGGCGTTTAGGCTCTGACTGCATGGGCTCAGAAGATAAGTATTCTGCTAGTAGAACGCTGTCAGCTGCCGCGCCAATATTTATCACGTTAGCACGGCTAACGCTGACACGGTAGGATATCGCACCCTTGTTTATCATATCCCGGGTGATGGAAACTGCAGTCTCATAATCGTTACCCGAGAAGATTTTGAACAGGCCAACCAATTGTGCGTAGATTTGTTTACATTGAGTGTAGTGGATCCAAGCTTAGAGTAGGTTGTACATACCGCCTCGCGGTGGCTGCGGATAGCGTCATCCATACTGGGCAGAGTGTGCGATATAGTTTATAGGTATAACATGATAGATTAGTAGAGGATGTGGGTAAGTGTGAGTCTGGTGTTAATAGTTGGGTTTGAGCGGACGAGCTTTGCAAACGGCGTTTCCGTGGTCACCGCTTAGTTCGCTTGACTAAATCTAATACAACCACACTTGACACCATCGACACCTCCGACTTAACAAACACCACTGAAAACTGTTATGTACGCCGAGGCTTTGACCATCACGACTTAGGTCGTTGATCAGTTCACCAAACTCAAGGCAACTGTGAGTCGCGTCAAAATGAAGCTGATATGTCCTTTTTCAACTCATCCGACGCAAGTGATTCATCTCCGAAACCCTTCAAAGTCAGATTTTTACTACTACATAGTTCAAGGTTATACTATGGAGGTCATCTGAGAATTTAAGCAAGACTGGAGATCTGAAGCATACTCATAAGATCTTTAGTGATACATAAGATATTGACGTTTCATGAAGCGTTTGTGGTGGCGCAGTTCTTACAGTGACAGAGCTTGATGGAAGAACTTGATGAGTTTCGGAAGGTGCGAAGGATACGTGGTTATAAGCGAGGTGAAAACGTTGTGCTTGTTATGCCGTCACTGGTCTAGAACTCCTAGATCATGGCGTTTTATGTGTGTTTGGTAAAACCGATAGTTTGGATGTGGTGTAAACAGAAAGTTGATAGTTTGATTTAAGTAAATGTTACGGGGAAACTTCTCTTTTAGATACTTTGCGTCTAAACTATCGAGTCAGTAGGCTTTTCCCGAACTAACACATGCACAATCAGAACATCGCATCCTTTCTTCTGTCGTCATTCACTTATTGGTCCAGTTCTCTCCTATCAGAACAACCTAATCCTAAGTGGGCTGTCTTACCTCTGGAGATGGGGTGCTACACAATCATGATCATTTTATGAAGCTGGAAGGATGCAGTACATCCATTGCTGATATGATTAGCATTTTTTTGAGAGAAGAGGAACCTCAAAAGCAAGATAATTAATGTGGGATTCTACATCCCTGCAAGGTGATGAGCCGGTGCAAGGTGCTCATAATGAATCACCAAACACTCCACCCAATAATTGTATGTCTCACTGCGCAATGAATAGGTGGTGGTGGTTCGTTCGCACGTCGGATGGATCGTGATCCCAATCATAATAATACAGTGAGTGAATTGAACTAAACACTGATCAGCCTAAGTGCTGGACAGCTCTTACAAAAAGGTAAATGTGAAAGATTGTCTGAATTGCACACGCAGTCGCACACTGTACCAAGGAAAGAAGAAAGTCAAGGTTATATACCAAGTCGAGTGGTGACTCATCTGGTTCAGATGTATCACCATCCACACTGGCACAGTAGATTTACGTATGTTGGAGCAAGTAGGCTAGTATATCTATCCAAAGCTTGTGATGCCACGATATTCAAAACGCTTTAGAAAGCTCGCACAAGTGAAATACTAACTGTACTCTCTTTTATCCAAATGAGAGACTGTGGCACGCTCTAACCC
The DNA here is from genome assembly GCA_019202945.1 of Corynespora olivacea. Lineage (NCBI taxonomy): Eukaryota > Fungi > Ascomycota > Dothideomycetes > Pleosporales > Corynesporascaceae > Corynespora > Corynespora olivacea. Next base: position 23,582 of record JAGQEM010000162.1, read on the forward strand.
ACCTCACGGTACCACCTCCTTGGCATTCTTGATATCTCTCACCCACTCGCACTCATCCGCCTTGCCATTCATATCCTCCCACATCCTCACATCCATATCCTCCATCAACTCTGTATTCTCCCTAATCCACTGCCACTGTATCACTATCTCAGTGACCGCCATAACCAGCCTCACTGCTCCCCATTTCGCTACCTCTTCGTCCGTCAGCAAGACGTAACGGTCCAGATCCGTGACATGATGTCGCATGCAATCGCTTAGTTTTTTAGTCGAGTACGGTTCGTCGGATCGGGCGGCGATGAGAGTGGACCAGACATTTGGCATGAGGGGGCGGCGGTGTGGTCGTGATTTATTGTAGAGTGGCTTGGGTGGCGCGAAGGGAGAAACGTGAGGTAGGGACGAGTTGATGACGATGGGATGTGCGTGGGAGCGTTTCTTCCAGTCGCGAAGCATGTCGTAACGAAGCGTAACCCTGTTAGAGAGGCCCCGCTTGGTGTTATACATCTTGTACATGAACTTGCGGTTCTCAGAAATCTGTTCTGGAAGCAGCGTGCGAGTGATGAGGAACAAGAACTCTTCAAGTAGATACTTTCCTTCCGCCGGCTTATCTGCATGCGCTCGAAGTACGTCCTGGCATAAGTCTAACCAATTCGTTCTCCGGTCGACCTTTTGAAGCAACGGTGTTGTCAGGGCTCGCAGTTGAGGATAGATGCTAGCGAAGTTGAGAATCGCATCGAGAGAGGCGATTAGGGTGCCAGCAAAGGGCGAAGGAACTGAAGGTGCGAGTTGGTACGCCGAGGAAACCTTTAAGAGGGAGAGGTCTTCGAAGGGCGCGGGCGTATCAATGGTGACGCTACTGGTAGATCGAAGAGTGGGTCGATGGTCGCGAGTGTGGGCCATCGCATTCGAGTGCGCTTCGTAGAAGTAGGGTGAGGCAAGTGCGCGTCAAGTTTCTGCCAACGGGAGATCTAAGGGTTGAGGGAGTGACAAGTCTCATGAAGTAGGGCAGCCGCGATTGAAGTATTGTGATGCGCGTTGTTACGGTGAAGGTGAGAATTATGTGAAGGAGAGGTGAGTCTGTAGATTCTCATCATTTGGCGCGATTCTGAATCTTCGAAAAATAAGAAGCATAGATAAGACAAGAGAAGCTCATCACGTGTTTCAAACGTCCGAAGCATTGTGTGAACGATAGTCTAGACTCCGCCCAGCATTTTGTTTGGTAGGTTCGTCTGATCGATGATCAAAGAAATCATATCGCAAGAGTTATTCGTACGTATGGTACAAAGATGTGTACTAGAATAAATAGTTAGGAATGCTTTCACGTTCGAAAGTCTCGGAAATCGTACCTGGACTTCTAATACATGGCTTTGCACTACCTGGCTGGTGTCTATATTTCCACAACAGAAGGCACGTTCCGTTTGTTTCCTAAATTAGATACAAACAAGTAGGCTAAGCTGCATTACAGTACCAATCGACAATAATTCCTTGCAGATACATTAGCTATAGCAGAACACCGACTGATCTGAAGATAAACATTTGAGATAGGAGAAGACAAGTAGAGACCGATCAATCTGCAGACGAATGAATGAAAAAATACCCCGATGAGGAACCCTGGCAATGTTGAGCTCCTATTCGCTAATAGAAGATGACAAGACAAAGGTATTAAGGGAAGGGAGCGCATTGTAGAGGTTGAATGGATCATTGTAACAATGTTATGAAGAAAGAAATGAAAGGACCACATACCACATTAAGATAGGTAGCTCGATACTATCGTGCAGACCCGACAGCATGACGCGGCTCCTGATATTTAACTAATTTGTACCACGTTTCGCGGCATCCCGTTGAGTAGTTTTCGCAAAAATGGGACCTATTACAGCCGATAGCTGTCAAGGGAAACTAAAATTATCTTCAGGTGCGAACTGTTGAGCCTTAGGAAATCAAAACGATGTTGTGGTGCAGTAGAGTGACCCAGGTTTTATGACAGGTATGAGATCCTATGATCTTTGTAAGAGAACAGGAATGAATTGGATGATCCCTCGAATTGGGAATGAACCATTATCTAAATATAACACTATGCTTGCTACGAAAATAGAGCAATCAACGTGCTTGATTGCCTCTGATATGATTGCACATGAGGTGGGAGGTTTTGAAAACCTCCATCGCTTGCGGGTCCAACACTTACCTCTCCATACACAACAAAGTGGGTAAAGAGAAAGGAACACCATAACACTGAAACATACATACCAACCAATCGTGAAGCAAGAGAAACATGACATATTAAGGGTTGAACGATAGTCAGACTAATACTTATCAACAAATTCGGTGCGAGAAGTTCGGAGCTACTCGTCATCTTCGTCATAATTCTCGTCCACCTCCCGGTAGGAGATGGCGGGCTCGACATACAAGTTACCCAAAGGGTCAGTGCCCCGTTCTCTGTGGTCAACATTGTTCTCTTGCTTCTCAACAATTGTGTCCTGAGCTTGAGTAGAGGCCACCAGAGCGCTCATGGCGCGAAAACTGATAGGCAGGACTTCAGAAGGAGATGCAGTACTGACTTCGTCGTGGTGGACGTATCCAGCAAGCTGAAGGAGTTCCTCATCGTCATCGGAATAGAGAACAGGCGTGGGCTCGGATCCGCCAACATGAGCCTCGCCCCGCTTGGCGGCCTGTGTGGGCCCGATGTGAGTGATCGTCGGCTCTTGTTCACTCTCACCGTCACTCTCATCGCCGTCGCCGTTGATCAGGGCTTTATCAGCCTTGCCAAACCTCTCCTCCAGAATCTTGGTGGCCATCTTGCCTTCATCCGTTTTATCAATGAGCTCCTTCTTCCGAGGAGCTTCGCCCGCATCGTAGGAACGCTGATTAGAAAGGTACTCGTAGCGTACACTCTCAATCGTACGGCCCACCGAAAAATTATCCCAGGAAAAGGCAGTACTGGAGACAAACTCCCGGTCCTTGAAGTGTGAGTTAAATTGGTCGGTGGCTTCCATGATCGATATACTAGGAGAATTGCGGAAGATCAAGGCAAGAAGATTGCGCTCCGTCTTGGTCCAGTTTCTATCGAGTGTGAAGCGATCGATAGCTTGTTGTCGTCGGTCATTGAGGGCCTTTATGGCTTGCTTGTTGTCCCAGTCATTCGGTTTGCCTTGCTCATACACGTAGTACGTTGGCAGACGACGAGGCGTGGGGTCTTTTGAATTTCTCGGTCGCATGTCGATTAACTTGAGCATGAGATTATCCTCCTGATCGAGATCAGGAGCATCATCTGTCACGGCCAGCCCCTTCCGGAATGTCTTGACGAAGCGACTACCCTTTTGATACCGGTGTTTCCGATCCTCCCACAGCGGCGGCACAGTTTGTGCATCACTGGATCGGGCAGGAGGTTGATCAGCGTACGAGTGCTTGCCATTTGTGCCGGAGCAAGGCTTCGAACCCCAAGCCTCGCTGTACTTGGGAGGAGTGGGCTTCTCCATAGGTTTGTGATCGAAGAGGGTACCAATTTGGGGGATGGCTTTGGATTTCGCATTGTTGGTCTTGGCTTTGACGGATTTGGCTTTCTTGACTCGGCGATTGATGGGAGTAGTCTTCGAGGTGTTAGGTAGGCTCGGAGGAGAATTCGTTATCGGCGTATCAGGTAAGGCAGGCGATTGATCGAAGATGTTTGGAGAGGAGGTCGTGGGCGAGTCAATACTATGGGCGGTTCCGACTGCGCTCTTCCGCTTTTTAGAAGCTGGAATATCGCTGGCAGCCGGAGAAACGGCGCGCTTGATGCCAGACATAGCGCGGAAGGTTCGGGGAAGTTGGTAAAGACGAATGGGTTGGTTGACAATATGAGTTGACGCGTGATGGTGAGTGTGCGCGTCTGTGCTCTGGCTAGGGTGAGGGGTGGCAGTGTGGTGGTGCTTTATACTCAAGAGCCAGCTGTCGGCGCGGCGGCGGATCAGTTGGCGAAGACGGCACAGGTGTGTTATTTAAGCAGGTGGCTACCTAGCGCTGCCGTCATGTTGTGAGCGCTCAGTGAAAGGGTTTCCCGTCGATTGACGTGAACAAACCCTTTGTGGTGTATAATGTTGCTACGCAGCTGACATGCCTTTCACTGACGACGGCTCCTCACAACGAGCAAAGACCAGCAGAAATTGAACCTGAGAAAAACATCGCACACAAATGTGCGTCTTTGTGTCGACAAAGACGTCATCCATATCAGGGTCTCAAGGGTACGTCTCCCTCAATCGATGGCGGTCGCCAGGGGGACGGCCATCTGGTCAAACGAAGCTGCAAATTTGTGCCATACCGTGCTGTGCAGATAGCGCCCACTAATTTTATACCTTATTATGGACACAAAACTAGCCCGCTCTTCTTTTGTGATGCCGCTTGCACTCTTGCCGCATTGCGAATTGCGCTTGATACTGGCAATCTCTTCCCAAAACTTCGACATGATTGCTTGCCTAACATCATTTGCTGGAATTTTTGGCAGAAAGCAGATGTCGCGCGTTTCTATGGGGGTGAGAGTGATAAAGAGAAATGAAAGGGACATCGCCTTTAGGTTGTACGTTCAGTCTAACACGCTAGGTGGTAGGTAGGTAAAGACGCGCTAGCGACGGTTTGTTTGAGGATACCCGAAACAAACGTCCACCTGCTCCCACCTCGACCATGTCACCTCCGTTGTCTAGTCAGACTTTCATAACGTGTTTTTCAACGAGCATCGAGCGCAGTTAGAGGTATTAGTTGACTTCGTTTATAATCCCCCTCAAGATCTCTTGAGAGATAAGAGTTTCAACCGATCGTTTGTTGCTAATCTACAAGTCGATATCTAGAAAAACAAGATACAATCTAAACCGAATACACAACTTGTCTTTCTCGCTATCAGCTTAATGGTACCAGATGAACGATCGGCATACAAAAGATGTCGTACAAACAAGTAGGTAGAACCTTACCCTACTTGCACTCGAAGTCGTACACTCCCATCCATTCACACCTAGTGATCCTTATATAATTTTCGATCTTTCATGTCATATCCAAGTGGAAACCAACCACTACTTTGATCGAGCCGATACAAGCCATCGGATATAAACATTATCGTGACTATGGTAAGACCTGCCCTATTCAACAAAAGTCGATCCGCTATTTTTCTACCGCTTGGTGTTCACACCGAAGCTCTTCGAAGAGCTGTTTGATGAATACAGCCAGGGTGCTCAGCTCATGTATAAAGCTCTCACTATTGTCATACTGGTGACAACATCTGCGAGGGGGGCACTACTATTACTGCATCTCATCTTAATTACCAGAACAATGTCAGCATTGTTGGCACCCTCGTTGCGGGAAAAGTTTGATTTGGCCGATGAGTAACCGTCTTTTGCTATCACTTCTGTTTATCGTCGTGCTTTGGGAACTCGGATTGTTAGTTACTTCTTCCTATTCAACCCCACATTCTTATTTCTTCACTCAAGCGGTCTTTTGTCAAGGTGCTGCGATATTCCGAACTTTCAAGTTGCAGAAGTGTCGGTGAGCATGTTGTAAAAAGAGTTGAAACGCTGGTTTGTCATCTGAAATCACTGCTTTCTTCTAAAGACTCCTCTTAATCGACAGTCATAATTGCGCAGCGAGGAACGAGCGTAGCAATTACGGTCGGGTTCTTAGCAAAAAAGCGTAGAATTTAATTGGTCACTGACTCGCCCTTCTGATTGGCTGAAATTGGCCACATTCTGGGTCTCTGATTGGCCGAAAAATATTGCACTCACGTGACAGAACTCACGTGAGGAACACCAAATCTCATCGGCACCATCACCAACTATCACGTGATTGCTCGCGGCAGGCGAGCCCGCGGCAGGCGAGGGGGTCCAGCCACGATAGATCAACCACGATAGATCAGTGATCAATCAACCACGATAGATTAACCGCGATCAATCGATAGGCCCTCGGCCTCGCTACGCATAGATTTTGTTCCATTCATGAACAACAGGATAGTCATAATCCCACTTTCCCGCCACAATATCCTCCATCATCCACAAGCACTTGTCCAAATGCATTGCTCGATGCAGTTTCATACTATTCTCTTTGATACTCCGCTTCAAACGCTCTTGGACAGGGTTTCCCGAATACTCTAATAGGTGTATCTCCTGATATCTCACCAGTACCTCGAGAGGACGGTGTTATTTGCTCCAACCCATCAACACATGCCACAGTCACACTCCTATCTCTTCCAAAATATTCCGTTCTTTGTAAGCGACACGTTTTACGGCAGTGACCTTATACGGATCACTTCAGTCCAGGTAAATAGTGTTGAAGAAACAACGCTACGTCACGCCACGCGATCTTTTCAACTAATCCCTGCCACCACCTCGGTTATCAAATCACGGCCGATCTCACCCGATCTCTCACCACCACTTTGCCTTATCGACATTCCTTCTCAAAAGCTTTTATAATGCCCCCCACCCAACTGCCATCGGGTGCAAGACCCGATAAAACCAGCCTCACTTGGGAGACAGAAAAGCCAACATACCTATAAAGCTGATTGCTAAGCGCCTATTTATACGCAATGCCGACCCCTCCCTTCTCCCAAGATCGTCGAGACTGGCTTGACGAGGTATTTGGGCTGCTGTCTAGAAAACCTGGTGCGAAAGACAAAGCTGTCAAAGTCAAATCGAGCGCAAGACTGGAAAGTTGTACGAGTTTGAATTCGACTTTGTGTGATGATGGCGCCTCCGCAAAAGATAAAGCAGTGGTTGACGGGGCAAGACGGTCTGGATAAGTTGAGGATGGGGGAGGCGGACTGTCCGGTGCCAGGAGAGGATGAGGTGTTGGTCGAGGTGCATGCTGTGGGTTTAAATTATAGGGATACCGAAGGTACGTACAATTTGCATGTTCGCGTCACGTGCACCTGTGAGGTGGACTTGATTATAATGATATTTTGCTAATCACCAACAGTGGCTATGGGACTGTACAATCACCACAAATCAGTCAAGAACCCACCGTCCCTCGTTCCTTGCTGCGACATGTGTGGCGTTGTTGTCTCCGTCGGCCCATATACCTCTGGCACTTCCGACCCTTATAAGAACCAGGCATTCCAACTGGCGGTTGGGGATCGCGTGATCAGCACTTTCGCATCGACTCATCTCACTGGTCAAATTCAAGCGAAAGATCTGGCGAATGGTGTCGGCGGCCCAACACCAGGTGTTTTGACACAGTACCGCATCTTTCCCACGTACGGGGTCGTGAAGGTGCCCGAGTATCTGAGCGATGAAGAGGCGAGTTGTTTGTCGGTCGCTGCTTTGACCGCGTGGATGAGTCTGAACTGCATGCGGCCGAGGGGAGAGATTGTGGGTGCTGGAGAGACGATTTTGTGTCAGGGTACTGGTGGCGTGAGCATTGCGGGCCTGCAGATTGCTTCCGCTGCTGGCGCTTCTGTGATCGTCACTTCTTCCTCCGACTCCAAGCTCGAACGCGCAAAGGCTCTTGGTGCTTCCAGCCTCATCAACTACAACACTTCCCCCGACTGGGAGAAAAAAGTGAACGAAGCAACCTCGGATGTAGGCGCGGACATCATCTTCGAGGTTGGTGGCGCAAAGACGCTGCGTCAGTCTTTTGATTGTATCAAATTCGGCGGGTTAATTGCGTGTATTGGGTATTTGTCAGGCAAAGTAGATGAGGGCACCGACAGGACGAATACCAACCTGCTGTGCTTGCAAAAGAACGCCACGTTAAAGGGCATTGTTAACGGGCCCAGAGACAAACTCGAGGAAATGCTCATATTTTACAAGGAGAAGCAGATCAAGCCTGTTGTAGACAAGGTGTTCAAGTTTGAGGAGGGCAAGGCTGCTCTGGAGTATCTGTTCAGCGGGTCACATTTTGGAAAAGTGGTCATCAGAGTGAAGGAGTGACCGATGCACGAACGCTCTCTCGGCCTGTGCCGACTACCGTAGCGGGTACTAGGCTCAATATCGAGTCATACACGTAACCGTATTATTTTATGGCATTGTTTCCTATCCTATATGTCTCGTGTTGGAGATAGGTCGGTGATTTTTGCCTATCTCAACCTAAGAGTCGAGACCGCACCCATTGCATTTGATGTAGAAAAGCTCACACGCAATTTCACACTCCATGACCGGATTACACCAAGACCGAGCGCATCCCTTAGGTAATAGCAGCCCTCGAGCGAGCGACGCCCAGAGTATGTGGCACCGAGGTCAATTCCTAAAAGGGGCTTTTGTGGAGGTCCAAGATCGAGTACAGTTGGTCGAGCTTGGTTGATATCTTCCTCGTGTTGAAAATCCACAGGGCCGAGGTTCGTATCAAGAATGCGATAGCAACATGCGACGCGAATCAGAATCCTTCTAGAAGCTCGATTCGAAGTTTCGACACCGCTGATTCGACTTCCAGACTGAGACAGGCCATTGGCTTGTGGTGCAAGGATTGACCGGTGATTCCTAATCGCCCTGACGTCAGGTCCGTCCCCAGTGTCGCAAAACGCGGAGAGGAGGCAATAAGAAGAATTGGCCACTCACGCAGATGCCGTATGGATGACTACATAGTACAGATGCAACCCCACGGAACCGTGAAGTCCGCGGCTGCCATCGGCGAGACTTGGGTGGTGACAACCTCGGTGCTATTTAGGAGTTTGACCAAGCCTTTTTTTCCATGGTGGCGTTCGGGCGCTAAAAGCTTGATCAACACCCGCCCGCAGAGCCGCAGAGCCGGATCGCATCGCTTCACTCCACTTCACTGAAGCTGTAGAATTGGCCACGTCTGCTGCTTGCGACGCTCAAAAGATGTCGCCATTCCATCTCCAGGTTTCTTGCGTCTTGCCCGTGCTCGATCAGCGCTCCACACGTTGCCCTGAAGGGTCACTGCGACAAAGCTGTCACGTAAAAAGAATATACTTTTACGTCAGTTTCAGCGCTAGGCGTGCACCAAGTGGAGTCCGTTCCCGAAAACCAGCCGGACAAGCAGCGAGAATGCTCGTACGATGGCACTGCAATGTATGATCCGTTCCCGCACCGAATAGAGTCCAGGTTGTGCCAGCCGTTTCTTTAACGGCGCGGTATTACTAACCTGATGGCGTACGATAAGGCAAAGAAATAAGAGTCGCGTGTGCGCCGTCGTAAAGGCCCATCGCCCTCTCTTTCTACGGTGGGACCCCTCTTCCCCCGCGACTCCCCTCTTGCGGCTATTTCCAATCGGCTGGGTTCAACGAACTGTCGAGTTGAACATTATCGGGATTGATAAGAGACATTTTATATACGAGAGTTGATCCTGTTTAGAATTCTGGAATCCATTGCCGGAACCTCACATCTCATCTATTCTCGTCTCGCTATCTTTCGCCTGGACACTTTCGTCTTCATACGACAACATGTCGACACAACCGACCACCTACGCTGAGGCGCGGAACCCCCCCATCTATGGCACGGACGAGATCGTCGAGGCCTCTTCCACGGGAAAGAAGAGCGACCCGGAACTCAATCTCGAAAAGGCAACGACCATTCAGGAGGGCTCCGAGAAATTCAACCGCCTCGGATGGAGAAGTCTGACAATTTGCCTCATTGTCGAAGCTATCGCATTAGGATCCCTTAGCATTCCGAGTGCTTTTGCGACTGTCGGCATGGTGGCTGGTGTCATTTTGACGATCGGGCTGGGCCTGATCGCCATCTACACCAGCTACGTAGTTGGACAGGTCAAACTCCGATATCCTCTCGTTGACCATTACTCTGATGCAGTGCGACTGATCTGGGGAAGATTTGGCTATGAACTCACCGGTGCCATGTTTGCCCTCTTTCTAGTTCTCCTAGTAGGCTCGCACGCCTTAACAGGAACCATCGCCTTCATCAACATCGTCGACAAGGACAACATGTGCGCGCTGGTCTGGTCAGTAATCTCCGCCATAATCCTCCTTCTCGTCGCCCTTCCGCCGACTTTTGCCGAATTCTCTATCCTGGGATACATCGACTTCTTCAGCGTCATCATCGCCATTATGGTCACTATTGTCTCTACCGGCGTCCAAGCTCATAAACAGCCCGGAGGTCTTGGAAGCGTCAACTGGTCAGCCTGGCCGCCGCCAGAGACGACGTTCTACGAAGGTTTCCTCGCCACCACCAACATCATCTTCGCCTACTCGTTCGCCATCTGCCAGTTCTCCTTTATGTCTGAGATGCACACGCCCAAGGACTACGTCAAATCTATCTGGGCGCTTGGTTTGATTGAGATCTTCATCTACACCGTGACTGGCGCTCTCGTGTATGCATTTGTGGGTGCCGACGTGAAGAGCCCGGCTCTCCTGTCTGCCGGCACCACCATCTCCCGTATCGCCTTCGGAATTGCGCTGCCCGTCATTTTCATCAGTGGCTCGATCAATGCCACCGTAGCCGGCCGCTACATCATGGATCGCGCCTTCCCTAACTCTCCTATCCGTTACATCAAGGGTGTCCGCGGCTGGGCTGTCTGGATCGGTCTCATCACCGTCATCACCATAATCGCCTGGATTGTCGCGGAAGCCATTCCCTTCTTCAACGCCCTGCTTGGTCTTTTGAGCGCCCTCTTTATTAGCGGCTTCACCTTCTACTGGCCGGCGCTCTTCTGGTTTCAACTCATCAAGGAGGGGAAATGGTACGAGGGATGGAAGAACATCTCACTCTCAATACTAAACGCGATTGTGTTCTGTATTGGTCTGATTATCTTGGGGTGCGGCACTTATGCTAGTGTGCAAGATATCTTGAACCAGTACAACAGCGGCGCGGTACGCAGCCCGTTCACTTGCAGTGCGGAGGCTTATACGTAGAGGGTGTCGTAGTATTGGTATGTCCTTTCATTAATGTGTACTGAGTTGAGCGACTACCTCTACGCAGCCTGTAGACGAATGGAACGTTATTTCAAGATGCGTCAAACTGTTCACCACCTTCTCGTATAGTCATGTGATGGGGGAGCAAATTATGTGACTGCTGCTTCCGTACTGGTAGGACTGGATAGCTTGGCGTCGCTAGCTATCCAGCACCTTGCCGTGGTTTGCGTTTGCAGGTGCTTCCCAACCTACATTAGCGCGGAAGTTCTGTGTCTCAACCGCCAGACAACACCTATGAACGTTCGACCGTTATTACGCTCCCGCACGGAGCTATTATAGCATCAACGTCAATATGGACATCCTACACCCTCACTTTGCCTCTCTCACTCTTGAAGACGGCAAGGTACAACAACCCGAACTTCCTGGAAATTCTTCAGACCCGCCTTGCACAGTCAAGATGACTGGCTCGGCTATCGACTGTGCGCCCGACGATCCCGTCGTTATCCTCGTCTTTGACTTCGTCAAGGAGGAGCAGAGGCGGAACTTTGCCTTTCTGGCACGCGACACACACCTCTATATGAACGGCGAGAGCCTGGCTATCTACCGCACAGATCCAGAGGACGTCGAAGACACATGCAAAAGGTGGTCTTTGGAAGCGAGTCATATCGAAGGCGTGTGGTATTCGTTTGAACTCGTCTTCCACCACCTCGTCTACAGAGGTCCCCTTCGCTATCGCATAGCGCCCGCCTCGCCCAACGAGACACTCATCCGATCCACTGAAGGACTTCTGGTTCCTCTCACAGACATCGCCCAGCTGGAGATCATGACAGTTGAGGACGGCACGAAGCTATGGATGGATCTACGCGCTTGGCTTAGGAAGACATTTGAGTGGCACGATCAGTTCGAGGCAAAACTCCACGATTATCAGCACGAGGAGCAGGACTTTTGGTGGCGTTGTAATGGAAAGCATTTCCCGCTGTTAAAGCTGCCGACGGAGTTGCGGGAGATGATCTACCTCGCCGCTATTGGGCATACAAGTAAGTGAGATCCCATGATAGGATGCTGCTGATTATTACCTCGCCGGATAAGCTTTGCTAACTCTGTACGCAGTTATTCCGAAGGACAAGAGAATGTCATCAGGCGACAAGGTCATCACTTTCGGCGAAGGCTACTCATACGGCGAGAAGAGCAGACCTGGGCTCACAAGGGACCCGAACATTGAACGTCCCAACCTCAACCTTCTCCGCGTTTCTCGTCAGGTCAACCAGGAAATCCATGATGCCGTTTGGATACAAGCCTACAAACGTTTTCGAGCGACGAATTACACGGATCTTCTGGTCCACGCTTTCCCCCGGTACAAGACGCTAGCCCCGCCCTGTGCGTTGAACCGCATTCAACTGGAGCTCTCGGCGGCTTGCTGCTTCGAATTCATCGGTTATCGTATGAAGTCAGGGCCCGTGGCATTCAAGCCTTTGGGCGGGTTCCATGTCCGCACTCTTCACGGCATCCCGTCTCTGGTGTACCTGGACTTCCGCTTCATGAGTTCAAAGCACCCGGATGCCGTCTGTCCTTGGAGCTACAAGAACATCAATCGTACAGAGAATCAGCCCGAGATCGCCCACTCCTGCCAGAAGACTTGGATTGACTGGTTCTTCACTCTGGCATTTGACCAGCTGCCACCGAAAGTACGCGTCACCATGAGTGGGTGCGTGAAGGACTCCACGCGCGCCAAGTGGGAGCCGCGATTCAGATATCTGGACAGTAAGCCGGCGGGGAGGATCGAAAATCAGACGGCAATAGTGCACCGTGTCGTTGGTCATCTGAAGAATGAGCTCCTAAAGCGGGATGACGGGCGGCCTCTTCCGTGCTACTGCTCGATACCATGCTACAAAGGCAACAACTCCCTTGCAGCACTGAGAGATGGATATGGAGAGAGGATCGTTGGGCTGATCGAGGCTATCGAGGATCAGTACTGGAGCTTCGCAGATTGAGATGGACCTCCAAAGTCGGGATGACTCTCGAGCTCTCGATCGAAACTCTCAGCGACAGGGATTGGGGTCTATACACCGGCACGTATCCGAACGTAATCCAAACCCTGGATCCTTTCTTACGAAGTCTTGTCAGGCTATGGTGAAGGGTACTCATTGCGCACTGGAACGTCAGGCTAAGGATACGCAGCCGTGAGGCTACAATGAATGTATCAGTCGTCCGTCCTTGATCTCTTCATCTAGTGAAGTTATTGATGAGGTTTTACTGCCGGCACACTCACGGATAACTTTTCGTCCGCAGGGTATGGTGCCCCTCACGCCTGTGCCAGATGAGGCTCAAGTCACGTGAAATGAACGGGCGCTTGGCGCTTCGACCAACGACTGTCACCACAGGCTGTCGTGGACGATTCATGCCAACGCGGCGTCCTTCGTCCGCAGCGGCGCACCTTTGGCACGTTTAATGTGCGGACCGGTCAGTATGCCAGCCTGTTTGCGAGCCGACCCAATGGGCGCCTCAAGACAGTTGTCGCCACCCACTGGACTTACCTCCCTCGTGCTCAATGGCCAGCCAAAACGCCCAAATGCGAGAACGCCTGCTCATGTCCGGTCCTGCCGCTGGCTCTGAGGGAAGAGCTGGTTCGGACGGATATGAAAAACGTCGTTTTCGATGGCTCACCGCTGTCACAGGGCGAGCCCGGCCTCCATCTATCCTGCGCCTACCCCTCCCTCCCCCGCCGCCACTCTGTACAGCAGGCCGGGGTCTCTGTTGGACCCTGACGCGATGTCCCGCATCCTCCGCGCTGCCCGACTACAATGTAGCTTCGACGCCGTGACATCAGACGGCCAAGCTTGGGGGGAGGGGGGGCTATCGACGGCTGCAGGTGTAACTGACGCTTTGTCTGTTCTTACATACCGCATCCTGCTGCGGATAACAACGATTGGCTTTGCTACATGTACGTGAGCTATGGGGTGTATGGTTTGCTTGTACCACCTTCGGTGGTGACACCAACCCTCGACCCCCGGCACTCGGTATTTACTCAGTCACGCCCCCTCCCGCGCCCGTCTGTCTGCTCCCCCTCTTCGTTCCAGCTCGAAGATTATAGCCATAGTCTCCAGCGTCGCATCCACTTCTGGTTTCGCATATTCGCTCCCTACGTCCTCGCCGAGATCCTGAACTCTATCGGTTGGCCGAGTATATGTGCACTGACGACCGACACCTGTCTGCTCGCACCGGAAGTTGGCTGGCACATCCGATATGGCTCAGGGTATGCTGCTCCTCTGCATGGCTCAAGACAAGATTGATTTACTCTCGTGCAGCCCCCGTCGAAAGCTCGTTGAGCGACCACGGCGAGCCATCTTCCGCCGTCCTCACCCGCAACGATGATCTCATGACGATTGCTTTGCGTAGCGAGGGCTCCGTGGACCTCGACGACATTGTCCGCCTCCAACGCGCCGCTTCACCGCGGCACGATGTCCCCACCACTCTGGGGACCCTCACCACGACCTTATTCGGTTCCCACGAGGAATCTCGTGGCACCAAGCCAACGTCAGCGGGCACCAGCAGCTACCCAGTCGGAGGCAAAGGCAAGGCTGTAGCGACATATGCGTCGTCGTCGTCGCTCTCGGCTACACATGGGTCAGCGTCTGAAGCGGAGGCAGAGAAACACCTTGCTTTCATCGGAATCGGTGATTGGACTGCCGGTGATGGCTCCGATGCCGTCCGCCCGCCGCTCAAAGGTCTTGGGACTCGCAAGCGAACATGGCGCCCAAAGCACAAGAAGCCCGTCATCATCATCCAGCAGGACTTTCCATACGATAGTCCGTATCCAGCAACGTCGGAAGATGAACGACCCCCCGTTGTTGCCAATGTCTCCCATCGAGGCAGCAAAGAGATGAAATATCTCCGCCGCCGAACTACCACGATGGCACACGATCGCCTTACGCTGGCAGAAGAAGGACGTGCTCCGCCGACCACCGAAAATGGTGCAGCCGGTGGGCAGCCTCTATCTCGTGCCCGCTTCTACACACTCCTCACCATTATCGCTATCGCTGCACTTACGTTCGCGCTGTCCATCTTCGCTGCTCATTACACGGGTAGAGCTCGCATCGCCTGCACCAAAGGCATCATCTTCTCAGCCACGGTACTCATGTCCATCTACACAGTTCTCGGCATGATCGTGGCGAGGCGGGCTTTGCAGGAGGCATTGCTTGCAGGCTTGCTCGAAGTCCTCATTGGATTTGCGCTTCTTGTTGAGGTGGGAGAGTTCATGTGATAGTTTTCGAGGGGATCCCTCCTACCATTACGTTTCTTAATGCTCTGGCCCTTCCTCTTCTCACGCACCGCTGCATAGCTGGGGAGCGTACCTTGTTGATCTGTTCATGTTCTGGCCGCCCGATTAGCATACGAAATTAGCGGAAGCGTTCAATGATTGTTTCCTATTGGAGATCTGCATACCAAGCCTTCTTCACTGCGGCTGGCCAATAAGCAATACCTACAACATTATGATCTGTTTAGCAAATCGCCGGAAGCCTGAGAAGGCAACCGCGCCAAGTCCTCTCTGCTTCGCCGTGCGAGACGTGTCCACCAGTGCTGGCACCGCCATAAGCTACACAAGAATTGTGGAAATTGGACTCTGTAGTCGGGACCCACTCGCAGTCCCAAACTCTACACTGCCTCCCTCCCCTCTGGAAATTTTCTTCACCACATGAGGTCCTGTGTAACATCCATGGCTTGGGTGCACGCACTGCCCCGGACCGAAAAGGTGGGGCGGCCAGTGTCTTGCCAATCCGAAAATGGCCAATGACAAGGGTCGCCACCGTCGTCCCCACCTTTATCGATAAGCATGTTGGCGTCGAATCTGCCAAGGACTCCATACTATGTACATACGTCTCCGATCACCAAATGTCAGCCACAGCGTTCGTGCCAACGCGCAAACACCCAGCAAAGCGCATTGTCCTCTGGATCCGAAGGGTTTCTTCATGCGGTGATTTCACTTCAAATGCGTGTTTGCAAACAGACGGAATCGGCAAGACTTGAGAACTATCTGTACGGCACCTTTGTCATCACAACATGCAGTGCAGGCGAAGGATCGATTACCTAGCATCCATCTGCACCTCGTCATGTCGGGCGTGACTAAGCCGTGCGGTGAAGTCATCTTCCAACCACCGCGGGATCCGATGGAAATGGACACAGATGTACGCGCATCTGTCTTGGTTTATAGATGCTAGGAATCGCCAACCACGATGAACTAAGACGCGCCATGATATCTTGTCGCACCGCTCGCCGTACCGGGCATCTGGCTCCGTAACCCCGGAATGCATCGCCATTGCTTTGGCGCGAAATTCAGCGCAGCCCATTTTTGAGGCTCGAGGTCCCTTCACCGTCACGCGAACGCTCCGCCATGCGTCCTTGGCGGCCATTGACAACCAGTCGAAAAATCGACATGACCCTGGCCCGTTGCGTGCATGTCGCCAGGGCCTCGTAAGGCGGTGGTACGAGCGACGTTCGAACTCACGGGCGTGCGATACGGGCCGCAGAAGCAGGACCACCACCGCATCACCCGCTGGGGAGATGCTGCAGCTTGGACCCGAAGCGATGTGCAGGATAGGATACGGGCGCGAAATCGTCAATCGCGTTTGGCGGATGCTGTACAATTAGTGCTGACGTCTGTCCCCAGAGCGGGCGATGAATTCGGAGCTTGCACTGCACCTGCGGAGTACCTACATACGGTGTAGCAACATGCGCAGGTTGGTGCGTTGTGCAGCTTGATATGGGCGATCAGGGAGTCTGGGACGATGGATTGGTGCGTGGCATCAGACCGGTGAAGCTTAAGATTGGACGGACGTGCAAGCATTTGTCAACCACGCTGTGAGCTCACCTCACCTTGTTGATGGCTCGCCCTGGCCCTGGGGTGTGGGGGGAGGGGGAACAGGAGCAGGCATGAAGCGCGAGCATGCCGGGCGACGTATGTGAGGCTCAAGGCGGATAGCACCTCCAGGGACAAAAGTATTAAAGCCGCGCATATCGTCGTTTGGGCGAGCTGACTGCAAGCGAGAACCATTGCGTACTAACGCCTTGCTCATCACAGCACACCTTTCTCATCCCAGTACACGCAAGATTGCATCGTCCCGAAGGACCTACAACGCATACTTGTACCCTCGACACCACCGCCATCTCGGCTCGCCGCGAACACGCAGTTGCCATTGCACCTTGAAAATTCGACGACACCATCACCGCCGCCCCTCCGTCAGACATTTTGTAGGGCAAGCACCATGACTCGCATCGGTTAGTATCCGCCCCATCCCTGCTTCCCCGCGTTTTGCCCCTGTCACATTTTGCTCTGCTTATCCCTTGGTTCCATCCATTCTCATCTCTACTCGGCCAGCACCGTTCCATCATACCGCCTCTTCCAAGCGCCCTCCTCGCTCGTCGCTTCGTCAAATCGGCATTCCCGACGGCACAGATGTACTTGTGATCTATCTGTGGTGGGTGAGACAGCGCCATTTCAGCGCCCATGTTGATTGGAGGGGCTCGCGGCCCGAGATCGCTTTGTCGGTGCGTTCCGTGCTGGGGGCGGCGGACGAGGACCGCGAACCATTGTCGCCTGCACCATCGACTGCGCGGTCGGACTTTGAGTGGGGAGACGCTTCGTTTGATCTGAGGGGTGTTGGGGGGCAATTTGAGTAGACGGTGACGACAATGATGGACGAAGATGATGAAAAATGAAGATGAAGATGAAGTCGAAGATGATGACATAGGCGGTGGCGGGGATCGGTGGGCGAACTGGCATTCGTTACAGGGATTCCCTTTGGTCAGGCATGGAAGATACTCGTATAGATACCCTTCATCAAGACAGATAGACTAGGAAAAGTGCTCAGCCTCGGGGTTTGTTTTTGCGAGCTCATTCTTCTTGTCCCATCTCCACTTCGCGATTGGAAGACCAGCACTTTTACATTAGAAATCGTTGCTGTATCAACTTTGTTGTTCATGATTGATGAATAAGGTGAATAGAAGCAGTTTAGCGCGCGTCTGAGTCAGCCAAACCTCCTAGGTTATCCAACATCACCGCTCCTCCTGCATTCCTTCTGCCTGATCTCTCTTCTATTTCACTTCGAAGTCTTTATCTGCGTAACGAAATCCGATTTGTTTCGAAAGCTATACTTTAGCACATGTCCAATGCGGCAATTCTTTATCGAATGGGAGAGGAACACCAGCCCCGATATTCCAGCCCCAGTCGCATCTGACACCCCGCCTAAGAAGACTCTGCGCAGTCGCGTTGAAAGTTTCCGTGCGGAACACGATTTCTCGTGGAGCACCTTCGCTTATGGAGTCAAATGTTCTTGGTGGGATTTCAAAACGGCGGCTAAAAAGTGGTTCAAAGAACACCCGGTCACAAAAAGAATATGTCTATGGATCGCAATACCGCCCGCGGTAGTCCTATGCGGTACGCTAGGGTTGATTTTTTGGATCTACAGAAATTCGGCAATGGTGGTGAATTTGACTCGTGATAAGGTGGGTTCCTGGTGGAGGGAACCCAGGAGAACGCTTTTGGAAGAAGAGGAGATTCGGAGGAGGAAGGAACAGAGGAACGAGAGAGATGAGGTGAAGATGCTGCCCAGCAGGAGACCGAGGGCGTTGTCGTTGGTAGCGGGGAGTGTTGAGGTGGAACGTATTGATGATAAACCTGCGGAAGTGTGCATGGAGAGCAGTCGTCTGGTGAAGCTGAAGTATAAGAGATGGGAAAATAAGGCTGTGGCGTCGCAGTTTCAAGAACAGAGGACCATCGATCAACTTGGAACTTGTCGGTTTTGGAAGTTGCCGTTCGAAATCCGAGAGAGGGTGTGGGAGTACGCGGCTGGTGGCAACCACATTCACATTGTGAAACGAAAGGGCAGGTTGGGCAATGTTTACTGTCCTGCGCAGGACCCTACTCACCCTCGTCGCCGAGATCTGTGTCTTGCTACGAGAGATCTGGCCGGGTGCTACGTCCCAACTGCTTGGCCGAAGGATTTGTACCCCTTGGCTTTGCTCCTGACTTGTCGACAGATGTATGCCCATTCCCCACGAGAAAAACATACAAATCAAGTAACTGACAACAACCGCAGATACTCGGAGGCCGTCAACATTCTCTACACACACAACACCTTTGCCTTTGACGAGCCATGCACCTTTGAACTCTTTTACCGAAATCTCTTACCCCACCGCAGGCGCCTGATTACTTCTTTGCACATCACACCCAGCACTAGAAGTGACGTGTCGAACCGTTCGAGCTTGCTCCGGGCGATGTTATCGGGTTACGAGCCTCGTGTCGACAACTTGGACCGGTGGTACTATTCTATCAGTTTGCTGGCCCTTATGGATGACACCAAACTATCTCGTATAACAGTCACTCCCACGCTCGCTACAGTCTACGCAGAACCCACAGGCAGGACTGAAACGAGCATCTGGATGGTCAGGCTTGCCACGGCGTTGAATTGCCTTCATCTTAATAATATAAATGCTGATATCACGCTTGCTTGGCCAAAGGGTGCATGGGAGAAATTACCCCCGCATGTTGTGTCGACGCTGCCCGGGTGGGCGATGAACAAGAACGTGCCGTCTAAACTACATATGACGTTGAAGGAGTGGGGATACCGACCAGCCACCCAGTGCATGTCGTTCTTTATCCCGTTCCATGTGCAGTGTCTGCACTGCGACTCCTACACCATCATCCGAAAAGCAACGAAAGGTTTCGCAGAAGTCTCCGTCATCGAAATCGATGACGAAGATTCGCTACCCACCAGATCAGCAACCACGTTAGCGAGAGAACGACCAGCCACTCCGAACAACACTGTGCGAACGCGATACATAACATATCACACCTTCTGCGGAGGCTGGCTTGAATTCCAGTACCATTCACCGAGTAAAGAGTGGAGTGTGACTTTTGGAGCGACGGAAATCGGGGACGATGAGGCAGAGGCTCATCTTGGGGAGTTTGGGCAAAGGTACCCCGTTATGGAGTCGCCGCATGAGAGGCTGCAAGGTGTGGATGTTCGTCATCAGGATTTCAGGACCACTCTCCACAGCAGGTACACGATTGATATTCAAACCAAGGAGAGGTTTTATCGGAACGTTGGGTGGTGCAGGGAGTAGGGCATCCAAAAATGCCAAGAAAGAAATAGCTGGATCAGTACGATGTAGATTGGCTAGTTCAGTAGTATTTTACAATACGTTTCGTTAATACATATCATTGACCTTATTCCTCCGGCCTAAAGCATGTCGGAAGAAATTGCTCAGCCTCGCAAACGCCTCATCGGTAATCTGATAGTGAAATACCAATCGCTGGGGTATAACGCCTCCAATATTCAGATCGTAATCATTCCTCGCCAAGGGGTAAAACCATTCAGCGTCAATACCTGACCCCTCCAAGTCCAACCAAACCATGTTCGTCTCGGTAGGCTCCAAAAGCTTGCCGCCAAGCTCGACCCACAACTCCGACGCCCGCCGCGCCTTGTCCTGTGCCCTCTTCATCTTCCCACCAAAAAGCACGTCGTCCACTGCCACTCGCGCCGGAGCAGCCATCACCCCTGAAGCGCGCGTTCCGCCCCCCAGCAACTTGCGACTCCATTTCGCCCGCTGTATGAAGGCACTACTTCCCACAACAATGCTACCGAGCGGCGCCCCAAGCCCCTTGGTGAAACACATCTGGATGCTGTCAAAGCACGCGCCGATCTCCCGGAGCGTGCATGCCCCTGCCGCCACCACCTCCCAGAGCCGTGCACCATCGAGATGCATGTGGATCGGCGGATCCTGGGCGCGCGCCCATGTCGAAATCGCTTGGATCTCCGCCAACGGCAGGATGCGGCCCTCCATGGGGTTCTCCAGGGCAATCACCCTGGTCGGGCAATCGTACATGGTGTTGCGTACGGTGCTGAACTTTTGGACATCGGACAGGGTGATGTGGTGCCCGTTGGCGGGGACGACGGTGCGGATCAGAGTCCCGCAGATGCCGGATGGACCGCCGCCTTCGAAATGGATGATGTGCCCGCGGTAGTCGACGAGGATCGAGTGCGGCGGATTGCCTAGTGCGGTGCGCAGAGAGACCTGGTTGCCCATGGTGCCGGTCGGGACCAGCAGGGCACTTTCGTGACCCACGAGGTCGGCGATGTAGCCCTGGAGAGCGTTGGTCGTCGCGTCTTCGTCGTTGTCGCCGTCGCCGAGTGTGGTGTCGATGATGGCCTGGAGCATGGGCAGCGTGGGCTTGGTGTAGAAATCCGAGATGAAGTTGTTGGAGCTCTCGCGGCTGTGCGTCCAGGCGCTGTTGGAGACATCTAGAATTTTGGCTTTTGTGTCTTTCTTGTGGGGTTGGTCCTGCAGCTTGACTTTGATGTTCTCGATGGCATCGACGGGGGTTGCATTGGCAAGGAATTGGGGTTTGTCCGGGTCGGTCGTCGTGTCGAACGAGATCTCAGCCGGAGGGCTGGCACTTGTGATTCCAGGAGCCATGATAAGGTGTATGATCGAGATTGGGATGTGGGATCAATGGTATGATTCTGAGATACGAGGTACAGGATTCATGGGATTATATTGGCTTGTTATCGTTCATCGACTGTCTCTGCCTGGCGAAGACGAAACTAACGGCGAACAGAAACTCGGATCTCTTTTATTCGGCAAGGTCCACATATCGAAAAGTCGGATGTCGGAGTTTCCATTTTCCTTTGTGGACGTCAGCTTCCGATAACCCCATGCATCATCGGTTGCCGTTATTTGACTGCAGTGCGGACCGACTTCTATGCAATGCGGGCCATTAGAAAAAGGTGCTTACTACTGCTGAGGCACGAGCGCTTTAGAGCCTTGCGATTGCCTTCTCGTACGGAAACGTGGTTCGTGAGGAAAGACCAACCCACTTGGAAGCTATGTTGAAGCTGATTCGTCAGTGTCAAATTCATCGACCCCCTTGTTTTCATAACATCGTGTCGGATGTTTGGACTTGTTTTGTGCCAAAGATCGTACCGAAAGGAGCTACACCACTACTCGAAATTCGAGGCCTAATATTACCTGCGACAGTGGAGAGTCTGCTGGACTGTTAGGGATGCATTTGGTCCATCGGAATTGGGCCCTGATCATCCGTCGGAGGTAAAATTATCTATTGCCCATTGTGATGAGTATCGGTGGATCGACTGGTGCTGAGCTTAGCACTATTCGGAGTTTGACGTTGAGTTTGTCAGATTTTGAACAAAAGCTGCTGCTTGTACACTTGATTTCCGAAAGGGAAGTGTGCTTCAATATTCGGATGTCGGCGATGCATAATCATCTCCTGTCGTATATTGTGGTACTCGTGAAAGCCTATGTACCAAAGATCAAGACGTCTCCGCCTTCACTTTGCGTATGCTAGCGTTCAAGAGAGCAATCAGGTGGCCTCGAAGCGTTGAGCTGTGCTGTTAAAGCATTATCGTCGTAAGTGACATCCCGTTGTTAGCGGTGTTCTACTCGAGCGAACTGGTACTAACTCTCTGTAGCGTGAAGCAGAATACAGAACTACGAGCTCAGCAACCCACAAAATGAGCACAAGTCTCTCCACTACGATCCAACAGGCTGTGGCCGGGCAATTCAATGCCACTGACGACGCCACCACTCTAGGACACTGCCTGCATAACCTTATACAAGAAGCTGCAACAACATATACGGATAAAGTTGCCGTTATCTGCGCTGGTCAAGAGTTGACCTATGGAGAGCTCAACAGCCTTGCGAACCGTTATGCCCGCGTACTTGCACAACGCGGCATCAGGAATGGGGACCTCGTTGCCATTGTGCTGGAACGGTCAGTCCAGCTTGTCGTCTTGCTGCTGGCCGTACTGAAAGTGGGCGCGGCATATGTTCCCATCGATCCATCGTTTCCCCAGGATCGAATCCATCATATGCTGGAGGATGCAGAGCCAAAGATCATCGTTGTAGAGACGACGACACAGACGGCCATGTCGTTCTGGGATGGCCCCTGTCTGAACATCGAGGTCGTTGGGCAAAACCTTTCCGAATCTCCTGCCGATTCATGCGATCTTAACGTCGACATGACACCAGAAGATCTTGCCTATGTCATATACACATCCGGATCGACTGGACTACCGAAGGGGGTAGAAATCAGCCACGGGGCGCTTTGCAACTTATTGTTGGGAATGAAGCGCGAGCCGGGATGCAGCGAAACCGACCTACTGCTAGCTGTTACTACAATATCTTTTGACATCGCCGCGTTGGAACTGTTCCTTCCACTGATATGCGGGGCAACAATCGTCATGGCCCAGGTGGAGGAAACAAGAGATCCACGCGCATTGCTGCGTTTACTGCAGCGCTACAACGTTACTATCATGCAAGCCACACCAGCCACATGGCAAATGCTACTTGGAGTAGGTTGGGAGAGTGAAGTCCACCTATCTAAGATCATATGCGGCGGCGAGGCACTGGCCCGGCGGCTCGCCGAGCGATTGCTTCCCTGTGCAGATTCAGTATGGAATGTATACGGGCCGACAGAAGCGACCGTATGGGCAAGTGTGTGGAGGGTGCGTCCAGACCAGGCCATCGTGATAGGACGACCTATAATCAACTACCGGATCTATGTGCTCAACGAGGACCTATTGCCAGTGCCCATCGGAACAGAAGGCGAATTGTACATAGGTGGCGCCAGCCTGGCCAGAGGCTATCACAAAAAACCTGATGTCACACAGTCACGTTTCATCGACAACCCGTTCCACGAGGGGCTGATGTACCGCACAGGTGATCTCGCACGTTTCGACGCGCCAGAAAGCCTCCGCGTACTAGGGCGCACAGATGGCCAAGTCAAGATTCGAGGATTCAGAATTGAGGTGGGTGATATCGAAGCTGCCATCACCGACCATGAAAATATCGCCGAGGCTGTTGTAGTCGTCCGAGATGACAGACTCGTCGCTTTCTGTACGCAAAAGCAAAGTGTGCGGGAAATTGGTCAAGAGACGAATTTACAAACTATCGACAGTGTCTTACGCTCATGGTTGAAGTCACGGCTGCCATCCTATATGATTCCTGCTTTCTTTGTTGAGCTGGAAGCGTTTCCGATGACGCCAAATAGAAAGATCGACCGCAAAGCCTTGCCAAACCCAACAGAAGTGATGAAGCCGACATCGGCAAATCCGGAGCCGGAGCCAGAGACGGTTTTAGAAAGCAGTATCCAGCTCATTTGGTCCAAGGTTCTGGGCCACAATGTCATTGGAATGGAAGATAACTTCTTCGAGATTGGCGGCGACTCGATACGAGTTATCAAAGTGCAGACAGAGTTGGAGCAGCTTCTCGGTCGGACGTTGTCACCAGCCATCTTTTTCGAGCACTACACCATCAAAGCGCTTACCAGTTTTCTACACGGCACTCATGCAGTGGGTCCAGACCCCATCCTTTCCAAGCGCCCCATATCGGATCAGGAAGACATAGCTATAGTGTCAATGGCATGTCGGCTGCCGGGTGGCGTCAGCAACCCGAACGAATACTGGGATTTACTCGAACGCGGTGCCGATGTTATTTCCAACGTTCCAAAAGATCGATGGGACACTGGAGCCATATACGATGCCGATGCAAGCGTAAAAGGCAAATCCTACTGTCGACGGGGTGGATTTCTTGACTCGGTGGATGAGTTCGACGCCTCCTTCTTTGGCATATCACCACGCGAGGCACGATCCATGGATCCGTCGCAGCGCATTGGGCTTGAGACTTGTTGGGAGGGACTGGAGCGTGCAGGGTACACATCTAAACAGCTTCTCGGCAGTAATACAGGCGTCTACATGGGCGTCTGCACCATCTCGGCGCACTCTTCATCCACACCAAGTCTGGAAGAACTCGACGGGTATACCATTACGGGATCCGCTGGAAGCACATTGTCTGGTCGCGTTTCGTATGCACTGGGTCTCGAAGGCCCAAATATGACAGTAGATACTGCATGCTCGTCGTCGTTGGTCACAACACATCTGGCGTGCAGTGCTTTGCGTCAAGGAGAGTGTGACTTGGCCATTTCCGGAGGTATTAGTCTGCTGCTCAGCCCAGGTATGCATGTTGAATTCAGTCGGCTCAACGGCATGTCTGTGGACGGAAGATGTCGTGCATTTGCAGCAGACAATACTGGCACTGGTTGGGCCGAAGGATGTACAGTGGTTGTGCTGAAGCGGCTTAGTGATGCGATTCGTGATGGCGATCGGATCAATGCCGTTATACGCGGAACAGCAGTCAATCATGGAGGTCGAAGCGCTGCAGGACTGACCGTACCAAGCGGACAGGCGCAACAGCGACTGATCCGAACTGCGCTTGCGGCATCGCAGCTTACACCGAGCGAAATCGACTATGTGGAAGCCCACGGTACTGGTACCAGGTTGGGTGACCCCATCGAAGGCGTAGCTCTGGCGGGTGTGTTCGCCGGAAGTCGTTTGGATGACGCAAATCCACTCTGGGTCGGTTCTGCAAAATCCAATCTTGGGCATACACAAGCAGCAGCTGGTCTTGCTGGAGTGATCAAAGTCGCCTTGGCTATGGAGAAGAACAAATTGCCTCGAACTCTGCACGTCAAGGAGCCAACTCCCGCTGTGGATTGGAAAGGTGCTCAAATGGCGCTCGTACAAGAGACACAGCCCTGGTGTTCTAGAACCAATAGACCCCGGCGAGCAGGTATATCTGCATTTGGAATTTCGGGAACAAACAGTCATGTCATTCTGGAAGAACCTCCTACACAAGTTCCACGAGTCGACAAAAGCAACACCGAAGCCAAGGTGTCTCCTTCATATCCGGATGTCCAGCTACCCTTCCTCTTATCGGGCCGCAATGATGCTGCCCTGATGCAGCAAGCTGAAAAGCTCAAGCGCCATCTTCAAGGCGTGGGAAGTGGCATTTGTCTAAGTGATATTGCATTCTCCCTGGCTACAACTCGGACCATGTTTGGAAGACGTCATGTCATATGGGCCAAGAGTGAGACCGCACTGATCGAGGAACTGCACTCGACATCGCGAGTGTTGCCCGCCTACACTCTCGGTACTTCAAAGCCACGCCTGGCGATGCTTTTCACCGGCCAGGGTAGTCAAGCCTGCGGTATGGGCAAGGGCCTTTACGAAACATACCCAGTCTTCCGCGCTGCGCTCGACGAGATTGCAGCAAATTTCTCAGAGATGGAGATGCCATTGATCGATGTCATGCATTCTGCGCCTGGTAGTGCTGCCAGCGCTTTGTTGCAACGTACCGACTATGCACAGCCAGCTCTGTTCTCTCTCGAGGTGGCTCTCTGGCATTTATGGACGAGTTGGGGTGTACATCCGGATTTAATCATGGGCCATAGCGTGGGTGAGCTGGCGGTAGCACACATTGCTGGTGTGCTGAGTCTCTCAGATGCCTGTCGATTAGTTGCAGCGCGTGCCCGGTTGATGCAGAATATACCCGTCCATGGCAAAATGGCTTCGTTGGAGGCCAGCGCAGAAGAGGTAGAAAAAGCAATCGAATTACTCGGCGTAACAGGTCAAGCCGGCATCGCGGCACGAAACACCCCCACGCAAACTGTAGCATCTGGCGATGCCGACGCCACCGTGAGGCTCGCTAAACATTTTGCAAGTCATGGTCGAGAGTCGAAAATGCTTAACGTATCGCACGCTTTCCACTCGCATCATATGGATAGTATCTTGTCTGCTTTTCGATCGGTGGCTCAAACGATGACATTCAACAAGCCACGACTGCCCATAGTCAGCACCTTGACTGGGAAGCTTTCCGAGCTAGGCCAACTGGAAACACCAGAGTACTGGATTCAGCAAGCACGCCAAGCAGTTTACTTTACTGATGGCATCCAAACGCTACATCAGCAGGGCGTTTCCATTTTTCTCGAGCTTGGACCCCGTCCCGTATTGTCTGGCATGG
Source organism: Corynespora olivacea (assembly GCA_019202945.1). Classification (NCBI taxonomy): domain Eukaryota; kingdom Fungi; phylum Ascomycota; class Dothideomycetes; order Pleosporales; family Corynesporascaceae; genus Corynespora; species Corynespora olivacea. Next base: position 50,220 of record JAGQEM010000162.1, read on the forward strand.
GTGCAACATGCCTTCAAAATCAATCGTCCGTCTCCTGGATACCATCTCTCATTCATGGCAAAAATGATGCATTGACGATACAGCGTAGCCTGGCCGATTTGCATGTGCGTCACACACCTATTGATTGGGCCGGTTATCTGGAATCCTTTGGCCGATGCCAGAGTGTGGAATTGCCGACGTACGCCTTCCAGAGGGAGTTATACCCGCCTCTACGTAAAAGGGATTTTAGACAAGGTGTACATCATCAAGAGGAGCACCGTAACCAAGTGGACAATTCCAGCAGCTATAGCCCTGGTGCAGAGGCTTCTGAGCTCGAGGTATCTTGGCAGCAGCACAATACCAGTAGCACCACGAGGCCCATGTTAACCGGCACATGGGGTGTTCTTCGTCGAACGCAAAACATAGCGTCGACAGGCCAAATAATGGAGACCCTTCTGCAGGCCGGTGTTCGAGTTCGTTGGGTTGAAGAATTTGAACATGTTGACGGGTGCCAGGATTTGGACGGTCTCCTGTGCCTCTGGGAGACCGAGAAAGAGGTCGACCAGGTGCATGAAATAACAACCGAAGCCTTCCAACAATTAAGATTGGCTACCAGCCTACAACCTACGTTCTCTTTAGTGTGGGTCACTCGTAACGCAATTAGTACGAGCTCCGCCGATGCCCAACTTGCGGGAGTGCAGTTGGCTCCCCTGTGGGGTCTCATACGAACAGCTCGGAACGAACATCCCGAACTGACCCTACGGTTACTTGATCTGGATATCAACTTTGGCACTCTTCAGCCCGGTCTCATCGCAGCGTTGTCGCTAAACAACGAGCCGGAATGCGCAATTCGCCAAGGACAGATTCTAGTGCCTCGGTTACAACATGTACCTGCATTACAAACGAACTCATTCGAGAAAGAACAGCTGCTCCGTTCAGACGGAGCAGTCATAGTCACCGGAGGTCTTGGGGATTTAGGACGGCGTGTCGCCATGTGGCTTGCCACCACACATCAAGTGCATGAGCTGATACTGATCTCTCGTCAAGGAATGGAAACGCCAGGTGCGGATACATTTATCAAAGAGCTTTCCAGGGTCGGCCCCAAGGTCAGCGTGATTGCCTGCGACATCGCTGTTTCAAAGAGTCTTCAGGAGGTCATGTTGATGTTTTCGGAAGCGCGACCTCTACGGGGAGTGATTCATACAGCTGGCCTGTTGGATGATGGAGCTCTTGAAGATTTGACAACAGAACGGCTCACTCGAGTTCTTGCGCCCAAGGTGAATGGTGCCTGGAATCTACACAAATTCACACAAGGAATGGACTTGGACATATTTCTTATGTTCTCGTCTATCTCAGGCATCATTGGCACACCAGGTCAAGCAAATTACGCAGCTGCCAATACGTTTCTTGACGCACTTGCGCATTTGCGTCAAGCTCAAGGTTTACCAGCATCCTCCATTGCTTATGGTCCCTGGGGAGGTGGAGGAATGGCAGGAAGGTTGAGTGGAGCAAATCTCGCACGCTGGACACGAATGGGTTTTGACTTGCTTCAACCAGACAAGTGTCTCGAGCTTACCGAAAGAGCCGTGCGTAGTGGTCGGGCACTTACGGCGGTGGCAGTTTTGGACCCGAGTCGGCTGCACACTTTCCTTTCCGATAAAGACGAGGGAGTTTCAACCATTTGCAGCTCTTTCAAAAGCCAGAGTAGCCACAAAGAACAACTCAGCGATCCAGATCCTGTTGAGCAGGACCTCCGCGGAATACTAAGGCATTCTGCAGTCTGGAAGCACCTCGAAATAGTGCTGAGCATGGTGCAGACGACAGTGGCTAAAACATTAGGTTTTGTGAGATCAGATGACGTGGATACAGAGCAGCCATTGCAAGACCTCGGCATTGACTCTTTGACCGCAGTCTTGGTCCGGAACCAGCTAGCGAAGTTGACCGGTCTGAAGTTGACTGCAAGATTGACGTTTCAGTACTCAAATCTTAAGGCGCTCAGTCAATTTCTCGTGGCGAGTCTACAAGAAGACATGGCAGGTTCGGAAGACTTGAACGGCAGTGACACCTCAACGCCTCCAACGTCTGTGGAATCCGAATCGCCGCGAACAACAATCGATGTTGCCGCGATCAAAAAGGGATACTTGGATGCCACTATCAGTTTTAGACACACGCAGGACACAAAGCCCCCGGAAGCAGTTTTCGTCACGGGTGCTACAGGTTTCGTTGGCGCATTCATTGCAAGAAATTTGCTAGAACTTGGCATTTCAGTATATTGTTTGGTACGCGCCGAGTCCGACGAAAAGGCCAGACAACGTCTATTGGATACCTTTGCTGGTTACCACCTTTGGAAGTCCGACTACGAATCACTATTACACACCATCGTTGGCGACTTGGCGCAACCATTCTTCGGCCTATCAGAAGAACAATTCGAGGACCTAGCAGACAGCGTCGATAGCATTTGTCACTCAGGCGGTCTTGTTGACTGGGTGCGCCCGCTGGAAGACTACCTTGGTCCAAACGTTGTGAGTGCCCATGAGGTCCTCCGTTTAGCCTCACAAGGTCGAGAGAAGACAATACATGTCATCTCTACCATGTCCACATTACCAAAATACATGGGATTGGAGCTCATAGAGGGAGACGGCGAGTATGGCTACGCAACCTCCAAATACATGGCGGAACGAATGGTCGCAGCGGCACGTTGGCGCGGTGCGAAGGCATCTGTCTACCGCCTACCATTTGTCACAGCCTCGACTACAAGCGGTTGTTTCCGGCTTGACCGCGGCGACTTCATGCACAATTTCATCTCCGGATGTCTTGAAATGGGGTCTTTTCCATCTCTGGATGCAGACCTGGCAGCCATCCTACCAGTCGATTATCTCGCCGACACCATTGTTGCGATGATGACGCGCGACTTGGGGCGTATCAACAAGGACTATGACTTTGCTAACTCGCGGTCCCTGCGTTTCAACGAATTCTGGACTCTGATGAGCAACGCGAGTACTGGGCAGAAAATTGTGCCCTTTACGGCATGGCGAGAACGCGCTTTGGTTTATACTGCTACTCATCTGGAAAGCCCACTCGCTCGTATCATTGCTTTGATAGATGGGATTAGCGATGGAAAGAGCGCAGCTGCATTTGTTACGGGGCCAATGGTTGGTAGGGATGTTCTTGGGGGTGATGATTATCCTGCGCCGGTAGTTGACGAGCAGGTAGTACGGAATTATGTGGCACGCATTGAAGCGGTACGGAGATCCAGTAGGCTTTAGTAGATTGTATGTATACGCTGAGATAGTTCTTTTAAATTTCGTTTTTTAGTCTGCTTCTCGATGGTGACCCGATGGTGACCCGATGGTGATACGGCCACATCAACGTGTAGCTAGAAAGGCCCAGAAGCCGTAAAAGCTAGCGAATGAAAAAAATTGGTCTATGCTATTTTGTGAAGTATATCGAAGATTTGCTGGTATTTGAAGTTGACAGACGTTGCGCTGTTGCAAGTTCGACCCTTGACACTTGGCGATGCATGCACTCTTGCTGAAATGGGGAAAGCGAATTCTTTAGAAAGGGAGAAGAGAACAATCAAACTTATGGCTATCACTCTAGATGGGATGTAGATATCAAAATGGTAATTGTGAAATGGACGTTAGAAGGTTTGAGAAGTGTCTCATTTGAAGTACAAAGCAGCCGCGAGCGGTGTTTAGTTACTATCTAAAAAAGATATGAAGTGTGCATAATGATGTCTACGCTTCGCCGGAAATGTACTGGTGATGTAATGCAATTCTACATTGTACAACAAAGCCATCCAATCCATCTCACACACTCAGTAAGCTTTCGCAGCCTTCGTGGTTGGGAAAACAGTTGCGTTCCTTTCCTTGTTGAACTCAAGAGCGGTCATGTCCCTGTATGTGGTCGGGCGCTCTTCAGTCACGAAGTACTTCAAAGGCCCAACGTTCACCTCGCGGCTGGCTTTGAAGAAGAAGGCGACCGAGTACCGAGGGTCCAAGGTTGTCTTTTTGGACTCTTTCGATGGAGCTGGAATGTTGACCTGGTGTAGCCCAGCTCTGATATAATCGTTGGTTAGACGCTGCAAAGTCTCGCTAGTGTTGACGACCAGTTCCGAAGGCATTCCCTTCGGCTGCGCCACGACGGGTGCAAACGTGCCTGGGGCGGAACGGTCCTCCAGCTCAAGGCCACCAACTGTATCTTGAAAGAGGAGTGTAATGATTCCAAAGTCGGTGTGGGGCCATATGCGCCTGGTCTTACCTCCCCTGAGTGATTCGACACTTACCGGGGGGTAGTGAAGTACGCGAGCTTCACTGTGTGCGGGAAGACATCGTTCGACAAGGGATCCCTGCGGTATCTTCAAACCGACTTCAAGAGCCTCCATGATCTTGATGCTGAGGTTGTGGCAGATGTCGAAATACTCTTCCATAAAAGTGCGGAATTCGGGGAAGTCTTTATCCGGCCAAGGATTTGGGAATTCTTCGTCGTTGCGTGGCCCCCAGTCAAAGTGCTCCTGGGATTTACTCAGTACATACTTCACTAGATCAAAACAAAAGTCTGTCATACCTTCTCGTCCAACAATTCCTCAATGACAGTCTCGCCGCTACCTTTTAAGTTATCCAAACGGCTACCTCCCACTCTCTCGGCATGTACAGCACTCCAACCACGCTGGGGTTTTGGCCCTGGTATGTGCGCAACCGTAGATTTGACTGCTTTCGGGAGCTCGAAGAACTGCTTGGACTTGCTCTTCCGTCAATGTGGATAATTGTGGCTCATAGGATAAGGCACTTACTAATCGGAAGGCATCGTTGACAATCTCTTCCGGAATGCTGTGATTGATGAGCTTCACAAAGCCTGCAGAAACGAGACCTTCGGCGAGGTCGGTGCCCAGTTGTTCCTGCTGGGCTTTTGTGCCTTTGGTGAACAGAGCGAAGTCGAGTGTTTTCACGAGCGACATGGTGGTAGGAAGATGGCTTCAAAGAAAATTGTAAGACTGCAAAGCGCTTAAGGTCCGTAGAGTATATTTGTGCTTTATTGGTACTTCCATTTATCTCTCTGAGAATACTACTTTACGAATTTCCGAAGCCTTCGTCTCTCAGCTGATCTGTTTTAGACTTGCGCTACCGAGGGAAACGCCGAAAAATTTACATCAGTACAATCATGGCAAACTGCAATGTCGGCCTTCTAGTCTAAAATGAAAGACGAGGCCGCCGAATGCGAGAATTCGGCGGAAAATGACAGAATAGGCACTGCGGAATTCCGATTTGTAGGACGATTCGGAATCCCGGGGCTACTTCTTGCTGATATATACCACATAATCTCAAACAGAAGACACATGCTAGTATCGGAGAGGCTATGTCCATTCGCTTGTTATCTGCCCAACGTGCCAAGAGCCTGCTTGGAGCGTTAGGCTATCAGACAACGTGAATCAAGCCTTTTGGGCGCCACCACACGATGTTGGTCGTTAATCGAATAAAATAATGCGCGGCGATTGACGGAGGTAAACATATGTTTAACAATAGTGGTAGAGCCCGGTGATCAAAAATCTTATTCTAGTAAATCTTGAAGGCCCAACTCACGTCATCTGGTAAGCTGATATTGCCCCTCTTGTGTGGTTTAGAATGCGGCTGCTTCTAACCCAGTATATTTACCTCGGTAGGGGTGCGTGAATCTGGCAGCCTGATCTTGCGTGCTTACTTCGAAGACCTATCATATTTGATAATGTATCTCCATGGGGAAAAATTTGCTTTTAAAAGGATGGTTGAAACAAGCCGCCTCTGGGACGATCGACAGCCGAGCCTCGGTCTGTATATGTAAGGCCCGCATAAGCATGTCCTCTTATTGCCGACAGCACGCTAACTCCTTAGTCGGCTGTTGTTACGATCCAGCCGGCTGCTAGGCTCGGCCCGCCACTCGGCTTGGAAAACGAACGTCTGTTGACACGGGCGTACGACGGAAGGAGCTGCCAAGTAACTCCTTTTACGAATTAGGTAATCAATAAGCTTAACGACAGACGGTATTGTGATTGTATGCAACCGCACAACGCACAGATATATACTCTCCTAGCTCTACTAAAACGCCACTATTGCCGCAACGTTTGATAGAAACACTTGATTGGTTTTTTTAGTCCAAAATCGAACTTGTCCCAGGCCAACATAAAAGCACTAGCTAAAACGAGCGTCGCACATAAGAGTTACACGAAACGTAAGAATGACGCGATCATCTGTGCAGTGGTGTTGCGGTACCGTTTGGCGCATAAGCCGCCACTGATTTTCAGCTTGTGTTCATCTACCAATTGATTTCTTAGCGTGGTAGTGTTGTAGCTAGAGAACTGTCAGGCCTATCGCTTCGGCAATCCGCAATTTGAAACTCGGGAGGCATCATAGGATTCCCGGGTACCATGTAATATGCACTTCGCTTCTCATAGAATTACATCGCATTGCTTAGTCTCTACCACGGTTGATTATTTTTTCAATGAGCTCCATGACTTGCTTGACTTCCTTGCGGAGTCCTTGAGCTTGTGACCCCACTGTTGCATCAAAAACCCCACTTTTCATTACGGGTGGGGAGTCTCGCGCGAGAATTGAGTTATCCCCTCCACCGAGTTTGCCTATGCACGAGTTCTGATGCTTCTGCAAGTTTGCTTGTGGAATGTTGGTGACCCGAATGTCCGGTGGAAGATCCAGTAAGGCTTCGGCACTTGCCAGCGATTCCAGGAGCATAGAAACGGCATTCTTTATCAGTTCCCCTTCGGAGCAAAGACAAATCTGATGCAGTTGGCTAAGACGCAGACCACGGTATGAGTGAAAGTCTGCAGAGCCGCTTGATGATCTATGTGTAGCGAGATCCCGCGAAAGTGTCTCCGTTAGGTGCTTGAAGATGACAGAGTGGATCCGGTTCAGCGTCATGAAGCAAGAGAGGACAAGCAACACCGTTGGCGTGCCCAGAGTCGAGATGGCGCTTCCCTGTCGTGATGTACTGGCAGATGAGAGAATTTTGCGAAATAAATGAGAGAAGAACAGAGCATCTCCGATTGGATAATTAGAGATCCCTTCATTTGGTGACCGGGATAATTGCTGCTCGTAGGGATACATCTCAGCAAGGAGATTGGTAAGATCCACCTGTGGATTCAAGTTCACTTCGGTCACAATATCGTCAAGACGTGCACTGCGATCCCCTGAGAACATATCCATAGGCCACGTACTTGGAGACGACGAGGGAGTTTCACGTGTTTCCGTTCGTGTAGAGCCGTCGGTAGTATGAGTCGAATGTGAATTGATTGTTAGGCTGCGTCCAGAGGCTGGTTGATCAATGCCATCCATGAACATTGACTCGTTCCAAGGGTACTGTTGGAAAGCCGCCTCTTGAAAACTATCCCCCCAAGTTTCTGGCATTATCTCTGTAGGTACCGACTGATTGTTTTGGAGTCCGCATTCATCCAAGCCGAACACTTGCGATGCATCCTGAATCGATGCCGATGAAAAAGGTCGATCAGTGTCAGACTTCTCTGTAACTGAGTTGGAGGAGGAAAGTGAAGATAGAGCAAACAGATTCGTCCCTGGAAGCGACAGTTCCATGTTTGGGCTCTTGCCCTCAAAAACTTTGCTAGGCGACGTTTTTGCGCGTGCAGGCCGTTGCGTTCGTGATCGAGAACCAAAGACGCAGGATTCTGGGACCTTGGCTTTCACACATCGTTGACAAGGCGCGGTCGGTTCAGGATCAAAGGATGGGAGGCATCGTAGCTTCTGACCCCTACAGCGTTCGCATGAGGCACGGAGTCGAGTAGTGTTGGACATGTTGATGCTGGGGCAAACAGTTCTATGCTATGACCTGGTCAGATCCGTTCTCCATCATCTCGAGTAATGACCTACATCCTATATGCGGTAGTGGAGTTTCCATACTCTCAGACCCCTCACGTGGGAGATGGAGGTCAATGGGTAGCTTGCGGTGGCCCCTGTCGTCAACCAAGACGAACTAACAAAGGGGCTGGAATCGGATAACGGCGCGAGAGTCAGGTCGTAGCGCAGAGCGGGTGACGGAGTGTTGAAGAGCGGAAAAGCGATGCATATAATTACTAAAGAAAGCTGCTACCAGATATGACTTGATAAGATATAATGTCGTGATGAGTGCGATGTGAGAAAGGTGGTCAGTGCTCAGGGTGGTTGGCAGTTGGATGAGTATGCGGAACACGGGCTACCAAGAGTAGGATCCACATATTGGACCCAACCAGTATCGCATCACACCGCCTACGCGATCACACCGCCCATTTAAACACAAGGAAAGGTTAAACCGAGAAAGAGTCAGCTGTTCGTGTCAGCAAAACCAACATACATTTGTGGTTAGGTACCGTACGACGGCAGTTACAAGGTTTGCCTTAGAACTTAAAATCTGAGTGACATCACACTCGGAATTATCCATTCAGTTATTGAGTTATGTATTCTTTCAAACATAGCTATATTAGAGTAAAAAGATACAGACTTTTCAGACTTACCTTAATAACCCAAGACCAATTCGATTTCTAGCAATTGGCGTTGGGGATATTAGCTTTCGCTCTCGGAACTTAACCGAGCACTATAACATTCCTTTTTTGGAGGTGAAGATATTTTTTGCAGCCTCCGATAGGTCTGACGTGAGATCACGTTTTGACGAGGGGTAGGCCTTGGTACCCTTGAAAGAAAAGTATTTAAAAGGTATCAACCAGTCTCTCAGAACACTACATGCTCGAATTTCAGAATTTAAATCTTGTTCCTTTTACATAGATCCCTACAATAACGAACGTAAAGATGGCTGAGAAAACAGCCGAGAAAATGTCTGAGGATACAATTGGGATGGCTGTCCCTGGGGCACATTTCCAAGAATCGGCAACTGCGCCTGACCCCGAGCAGCAACCTATCGAGAAGCTCCCAGGCAATACAATTGAAAGCTTCGACTATTCTAGCCTCCCACCTATCGATGGAGGAAAAGACGCATGGCTGTTCCTGGTCGCCGCCTTTGTCGTCGAAGTCTTAATCGTTGGTGAGTTATCATTTGGAGCTTTGATCACTAGCTTGTCATATTAATCAAGATGTGTAGGATTCAGTTTCTCTTTTGGTGTTTTCCAAGATTATTACAGCACCACTCAACCGTTCGCGGGTTCCTCAAACGTTGCGGTCATCGGTGTCTTAACGACGGTAAGAGAACCTGTCCAATATTGCCTCACCTCAGCTGTTGTTTCTATACTGACCAAGCGCTAGGGCCTTATCTTCATGTGTACCCCAATCGTCTTCCCTATCTGCAGAAAGTATCCCCATTTAGCTCGATGGATGTCAACCATAGGAATTCTAGGTGCGACCGCATCCAACATCGCAAGCTCCTTCTGCACTCGTATCACACCGCTCATCGGAACACAAGGTGTCTTTCTGGGGATTAGTGGGAGCCTTGCTTTCTGTCCCCTTTTCGTGTATGCGGACCAGTGGTTCGTCAAACGCAAGGGCCTGGCATTTGGGATCATAGGGAGCGGAGCTGGTCTCGGAGGCGTATTTCTGCCTATCGTTATCAACGCGCTTTTGAACAATGTTGGATTCGCAACCACAATGCGGATCTGGGCAGGCATTCTCTTCGGCATCGGCATTCCGTCGGCGTACTATGTAAGGCCCAGAATCCCGCCCTCTGCCACGCAGAGGAAGCCGTTCTGGAATCTGCGAGCCATTCGTTCGCGGTTCTTCCTCTTCAACCAAGCTGCGAACCTCATCCAGGGCGCGGGTTACTATCTCCCCGGCATCTACCTACCCAACTTCACTCATGAGGTTTTCGGTGCATCGACCTGGTTATCGACTTTGTCACTTATGCTGCTCAATTTCTTCGCGATGGTAGGGCTCATAATCATGGGCTCCGTCACAGACCGGTGGAGCTCCCGAACCTGCATTTTCGTTTCCGCCCTTGGAGCAACTGTTTCTGTCCTTCTCTTTTGGGGCCTAGCAGTTCATATTGCCCTGGTATACATATTCTGTATCTTTTTCGGTCTATTTTCTGGCTCCTGGCCGGCTGTATGGCCGGCTGTCATGAGAGAAACTGCGAAGAGAGGCGAAGAGAGAGGATTTGGCCATGTAGACACTTTGATGGTCTGGTCTCTCCTCTGTGTTGGAAGAGGTATCGGGAACATCATTTCAGGCCCTCTAAGCGAGGCCCTTATCGATGGAATGCCATGGAAAGGAGAGGCTATTGGGGGCTACGGAAGTGGTTTTGGTGCACTCATTGTCTTCTCCGGCCTGGCCTCCTTGTTGAGTGGGATGAATATTCTGTGGTATCACCTACTGTAGGGATCTGAAAGTGCTGATATTTGGTGTCGAACTAATGTTGTCTTGGGGATAGATGAGAAGATTCAAACTAGAATGTATTGTGGAGAATATGTTCGAACTACATAATAAAAAGACGTCTAAGGGACGTTCAGAGCAGATTGTTTCCCCTTCCCTGTTCTATACACCCCTCTGATCTACTATATTATCTTCCCTAAGAGTCATTTACACATTTGAATCCACATGTTCGCAAATGCATGTTATAGGCATTACATTACTCACTTCACGTGCTTGCTCAGACATTCGGCCCCCTTCAGAACCAGAACTTTGGACTTGTCAACTCATAAACCTAAAAGGATAATATCGCCATACATGTCAGAATTTGCGTTAACAAGAGCTCCCGACTCACACCTGTCGCTATTGGGAAGGTTCGTTCATCAACAACGTCGGCCCGTCTTCATTATCCAGATCAGGAGAATGATAAAGAGTCAGCCCCCACATCCGCTCTTAGCCCTACGTCAGCAAGGTCAATTAGAATGTATGGCCAGGTAGGCTAAATAACATCCGCCACGTGGCAAAAAAGGGTTAAATAAGCGAGTAGAGATCTACTTATATGACCCCAATATTATTGAGGTAAGAAAATAGGCTGCAGCACTGAAGGATTGTATTCTTACTATGTCAGTTCTGGCATATACAACCCTGTGCTCGGAAGTTTAGACTCCCTGTCTATTCCGACTTACGCTAGCAAAATCGTGACAACAGAACAACTCTTGCTTCCAGATAGGGCCAAGATGAAGAAGATTATTAGTGGTTTAACCATGCGATCGTACTTTACAAGAGGTAATTCCATTTCAGGTTGAAATCTTGACAAAAATCGTAGAGGATTCGTAGTGATTAGGTAAATACTAAGCGAAAACGAAACAAGGCATTACCAAAGGAAACTTTCGCGTAGATGTTGGCTGCTCACAGCTCACCTGACCTAGAGGCCAGAGTGCGTCTGAGCATCGGACACACGTTGTTCCGCTCGTTTTCTGTGTATATAAATTTGGGCCGTCTCTCACAGAAAGCCTCCTTTTTTACGCGCTTAATAATACTTATCCACTCTACACCCTTCGTCCTTTTCCTCCATACATGAAGGACGCATACCCATTCTTTGAACCGGCTTCCTTTCTGCCATGCGTGTATGCGCAAGAACTTATTATCTCTTGAACAATCCTCTTCCAGAAGACAACTCGCTGCTCCCAGAATGGCTGCTATCACGCGAACCGTAGGCAAATCAGGCCGTCGGTATCTCGTCGAACGCATTCTGCAAAAGAAACCGGGACCGCTTGGACGCGTGTATCTTGCTTCGTAGGTATATCCTAATATCAAAACTCTATAATCTACTAACTCCTCGTCTGCAGAGCCGGTAACCAGCAATACGTCTTGAAGAGTGTGTCAAAGAACGACTTCAAGTATTTTCAAGCTATTTTCAACGATCTTCGAAGGTCTCCCTACATCCGCGTGGCCGACGATACAATTTCTGACCAATCTATGTTTGCCTACACATTCTTCAAAGACCATCTCCTTTCTTTCGCCCAAAAAGATGTCCCGCTTCCCTTGATAAAACGAATATTGAGGGACTCTCTCCGAGGCATTTCGATGTTACATGAGAAAGGCATCGTGCATACGGATGTCAAGCCAAACAACATTATGGTGGATTGGAACGAGACAGACGGTAATATTATCATTCGGCGAGTCCAGATTGCCGACATCGAAGATGCTGCTCGTGTTCCGGACGATTGTGCCATCGTTGGAAGGCAGGTTGGGAATTGGATGTGGCGAAGTCCCGAGGCTCACGCATCTGGTCAGGTCCATACGCCATCAGATATCTTCTCTTTTGGGGTTGTCGTAGGTTTTGCGCGACCAAATTCCTTCTATTGCTGACTTGCTGGAATATAGTGCATTTATGCCCTGACGAAACGGGTCATTTTTGCCGTCGCTGATGAAGAACTTGAGGAAGGTGTGGACAAGCTGGCCGTCGTTCTTGAACGACAGCTGTCCTATTTCTCTGATCCAGAGAGTTTAAGCGGTCTGCTCCAGCATCTAGGTGACAGCCCTTGGGCCCAAATATCCACGGTGGTTGCAGAGGGCTTCAACAACAAGCTTCCTCAAGCGCCATTCGCGCTGTGGAAAGATATTGACCCAGAATTCAAGGACCTAGTTGGAAAGATGACAAATATTGACCCCAAGAGGCGAATCACAGCCCACGAAGCTTTATCACATCGATGGTTTGCAGATGTAGTGTGAAATGTTCTTTTGTTTATGCGTAGGTCGTAGTTAGGATTGTGAATCCTATTCTAGTCCACAATCCCTGTTTTGGTACACATTTCAGCGACGGCTCTTTTATCCTGTTGGACGAGAGACCTTGAGCTCCCTTGACCGTCAAGTCGACCGGGTGCGATGTGCGCTGGTGAAAGGCGCGCGTACGAGTTTCTTACCACGCGTTCGGCGTTGGCGCATTCGAGGCGATCGTGTGCGAGGGAGAGCGTGGGGAGGAAAAGGGTAGAGAACTTGTGACACCATGATTTCTTGCCGCGGTTTCAGCTTGTCACAGGTGTGCGACGGTCGAAGGAAGTGTTCACCAGCGCTCCTGTGGCAGTAAGCGCGTAACCTGTTGTCTTAGGTACTCCCCAACACCAGCAGCCCATCAAGCCACCATCGCTCACCATCTATCGCCTTGCTGGCACTGCATCTGCTATTGTTCTTGCGTATACTCCACTTTATAATCATCTCATGTTGGACGACCAGCTCCGCCAGCAGCACTACGATGGCGTCCGAGGAGATTCAGCCTACAAAACGACTAGCCCGCGCTATTGAGACTACTGCTGCCACGAATGTCTCATTGCGAAAGAATGTGCCAAGGAGGAAGACGTGTAAATTTTAAGAGAGAGATTTTTTGCAACATTAGATCTACCTGGATTTTCTGCTTTCTCGACAGGTTCTACGACGCCTACAAACCTCCCTAATTAAGCCTCAGGATGAGTCGTACCCTCCAACTTATCCACGACGTGCGGAGCCGTCTCTCCTCGACCAACAATCCTCCTACCCTTACTCTCCCCAGTCTCATCCAGATGAGCATCGCCCTCTCGACTCGCGTCCCGGAAGACAAAATCGCGCACTTCGCAGTTGTCGTAGGTAGTAGAAGTCATAGGATCCACGCCTTCATAGTCCTCGGTGATGAAGTGCGCGATCGCGCCGTGGGTGACGACGACGATGTGTGCTTCAGGGCGCTGGAAGAGCCAGGTTCGTATATCTGCGGAGCGGGCCGATAGCGCTTCTTTTGTGTAGGCCCAGTATCCTTTCTGTGCGGGGCTTGGTTAGCTGTTATCGTCCAGTCATGTGTTGATAGTTTGGCAAGGGCGTTTCATGGTTTGGATGCGGTAAAGTGTTGACGACGCTATATAATGGGAAATTGGTCTCTGGGTGTTGCGTTGGTAATGGGCTGACCTTGCTATTCCATCCATCTTCTACTAGACTTCGATCCATCATCTTCCAATCGAAGCCCAGGTCTTCGCCCTGGAACATCTCTTCGAAGGCCTTGACGAGGATTCTAGCATCAGTCCCCGTCTCACTTGCTGCGAAAAGTCAGTCGAATATCCAATGTCGGGAATTCTATGCGGAAATCTCACCGGAATCTCCCACCTCTTGCAACGCTGGCAGTAGGATGAAGGGGACTTCTAGTCTCGCGAGTAAAGGTCCGAAACTGTACGCTGCCGTTTGGACGGTCCGACGAAGAGGCGAAGCGACGACTAGATTGACTGTAGAGTGGTGTGGGAATTTTGACGAGACTTCCGCGCATTGTTGCTTTCCGAGTGGTGTTAGCAGGGGGTCTGGGAGGGTGCTGTCGCGCTGTTGGAATGTTAGCGGTGGTCAATACTTCGGGATGGAAGCGTGTGGATTTACAAGCAGATTGTGGTAGCCTTGGGCATGGCGTATGAGCGAGATCTTAGGAGCCATCGTTGTGGGTAGATATCTGCTATCTCATATAGACAAGATAATACTTTCAAAACCCTGCTCGGGTTTTGACGGCGAGATTAACAAACAACTTTTACTTCCAGCCTTTTTGAATAACGCGAGAGCTGGGGTAGTCGTAGTGAGAGATGAAGTTTTGGATCGCGGAAGTTGTATTGTGAGTCACTGGCATAAGCGAATGAACTGGAACGAGTAAACGCGTAGCAGCAGGTAAGCAGCCAGAAACAGGGAGGTTCTAGATCAGGGCTTTTTAGATTGGCGGAGGAGCAGTTTGGCTGCAAGTGGATACCTTCCCTAGGCAACGCTATGAATCTGTCGTGGGGTATACCGAGTTAAGAGTACGAAGGGCAGGCGCATCGGCTCGTATTTTAAACATGAGATAAACAAATAAACGATATTAAGATCCGGCTATGCTATTGGCTTAGACTAGGTAAGAACACAAACCGACACGCATATCCTCTGTATGTGCCAGAAGCTATTCTCCATTGGAGATGGCGGGGTAATCATCGTACGCACGTTGAGTCAACTGCTGGGAAGAAAGAAGCATCTATCAAGGCTCAATATTTTCTCGAAGAGGGAATCCGAGGTTGTGATGCTCGAATCGTTCGGCTAACCTTCGGACTTGCCGCTGATTCAATCGGCTTACCTGCCATCTTTGACGGCAGCAGTAAACCCGAAGTGACCTCGGCGCATATCTTCAAAGTTGCTGCTTCTTGCGCGATCTCAATACTTGGCGCTGGAGAGTGATTCATGATGGGGCTTTGGACTTGAATACAGTGTGTAAAGCTCAACTAGGCTTACCAAGACGAGGCATTTCGAACAACACAGAAAGATGCTTCAGCGCACGGATCTTTTTCTTCCGTGGTCGTCCGCGCTCTGGCTATTGATTAGTCATCATCGTCGATGTTACTTTCAGGTGGAGATGAAAGTGCCGATCCAAACGATGACAGCAGCAGCGACTTGGACTTATCGTTCTCTTTCCGCGGCCGGGGTTCAACTCCAGCTGCCATCTCCAGCAACTCCAGCAGACCCAAGAGTCTTGTCGAAGTAGCCTCCAAGATTTCCTTGCATTGCTCCTCCTCTTCTGCGTTGCCCTTCTTGCCTTTGCCCGTGCCGTAAATGTTTTGTCGGGCTTCGATACCAGATTGGACTGCCGTTCTCAGAGCATCGTTCACCAAAAGCAGATTTTCGCTCATCATACATAAGAACATTTGCTCCAGAATGAGCGAGATCTTAGCGTTATGGGCAAAACTCTGCGACGACGCCCGTAGAGGAAGCAGCTGCGTCTCCAGTTCTGCCTGGGTGGGTGTTCTATTGAAGTAGTTTGGGATTTTAGACGACACAAAGGGCAGGAGTAGGTTGCCATGCAGTGCGAGTTGTGCAGCCTTTGACAGCCGTGAAGTTGAGATGATAACGCTGAAAATGCCAATGGGGATCTTTTTAACCGCGAATTGGTCAGTGAAGTTATCGCAGAGATCCTCTAGAGGTGTGAATTGGTCAGGAAGCTCCAGTGCTACCTTTGCAAGCAAGGCGATGAAGCGCTGGCGCAGCCGTATGGCGTCTCCCCCGCCGAGCTCGTCTACGGCGTTCGCGCTGGTGGCAACCTCGCTGTCATCGGAATCCACTGACGCGACGGACGGTTTTCGCCGGCGTTCTCTGCGAGGGATATCGAGCATAGCTGTGTCTTCATTGTCATAGCCGTAGTCACCAAGCTGGCCGTTCTCAAAATCAAGGGTGGCGGTAGGACCGGTATCCTCGTTGCGCGGCTTGGGTGCCACTGTCTCATTCTTCCACACCTCGGGAAATGACTGGCGTGCTGGCTTGTCCGCCATTGCAAGTATCGCTGCGAAGATGCGCCGGCGGGTGCTGCGACTCTTGGGACTCTCGCTACTGATATACGTCCAGATGAGGCTGTCCTGTAGTACATCTTCTCCAAGGGTGTCATCTTCCTTCGCCTCTTTGCTGCAGGCGTCCCAGTCGGCCTCGAGAAAGTCCAACATGACGTCGAGCCACAGCTTCCATCGCATCCAGCGCTTCTTGTACGCAACTGAGCAGTTGAAAGCCCAGCCCACGATGTGCCAGAAGTCGTCTGCGCGGTACCATATGCTCAACACGTTTGCCTCTTTCGCGTCCAGTCGCTCCATGTCTCCACCATAACTGAGCACCTGATTCTCACCGTCGTGCCTGTTGGGTGCACGCCGGCGTGTACGCTCCTCAGGAAAGGTGAATGCTTTGCGAATGACCTTGTAGGCCGGGCCATCTATTGTGTTGTGTACGCATCGCAAGTAGCGTAGGGCAGCATCTGCGCCTTTGATTGCATTGGGTGACTGCGCCTTCGTGGTGATGGCGGGGGACACGATGAGGGAGGACGCGAAGGCGATATGGGCGGCGGGAGCGAGGAGGCCCACGTACGGCTTTGCGGGGACCGAGATGGATGTACCGGCTTGGAGGAGCGAGTAGAGCAGACTGTAACCTTTTTCGTACTCATCCGCTTCGAGGTACGATTTAGCGTGATTGGCCAGCTCCCAGCTCGCATCTTTTGTCGGACGAAGCTGCGGACGCCGGGGTCGGTTGCCCACAGCATCAAAAGCGCGATTGTACACGTCCGCCGAAGCCATGGCGTTGTGCAAATGGGTAAGGCTTCAGGTCCGACCCATCTAGCGCGTGATCACGTTTTGATTGTCTAGGGCCCGTCTCGGCAGACAGGGTTTGGCGAGGTGGGTTCAAGTGTGACCGACCCACTTTCCAAGGCACACACATATTTCGCTCAGCCTTCGAACAATGTCGAAGGGTAGCTTGGGCTGTGCCTTTATATATTTTAAAAGTGCTCAAAAACTCATCAATCAAAGCAACAGTCCGGTATGGTGTATCGGCTAGCATCCGTCGCTTTCAAGGCTTTCGAGCAATGAAAAGTGTCCGACGAGAGCCGGGTTCGACTCCCGGTACCGGAATGCGATCATATCTTTTTGCTTTTTTACTCCACTGGGAGTGGAGCAAATTAGAGTGGCCAAATCTTTTTGGGCTCGGTTGGGTTGTTGAAGATGGGCCAGATCTTTCATGCATTCTCTCATACATACTCAAAACTACATACCTGTCTCATTACTATCCTCTGTACAGTCTCTGTTCGATGAGGTTTCATACGCGAGTTGTGCATGCCACAATTCCAAAGCCAGCAGACGAACCGCAGAGATAGTGAGTGGTTATGCAAAAACAACTTTGCGGCATCACATCATCCTGTATGCATAGATAGTTGCAGCCATCACTAGTTCCATTCGTTTAATTCACGTCGAAACCCAAAATCCTCATCGTCGGATGCGGCGCCGTTGGCCTTACCCAAGGCTAGGTAGGTATCACCTCTCCGCCGGCGCCGATATCACATACCTTGTGCGCCCAGGACGAACCCCTGCATTTGCACCGCCAAAGAAACTTTACGACTGCAAATCCGACACTCTGGGCATCTTTGACGACTACCGAGTCATCGAATCCGTTTCGGAAGTCGACGACAAAGACTTCTACTGCGTTCTCGACTCGCTAGATGAACACACGGCACGCTCGGAGGGAAGTATCGCGACGTTACGAAGTGTAGGAGACTTGATTTGTGATCATGCGGATACTTTTGTCCCGTATGACGCCATTGGTGCGGACATTGACGTACACTGTGCGACGATGATGGGGATAGCGAGGGAGCGTCTGGTGTTCGTCGCCAGTATGCTTTCGCATCAACCCCATGCCTTCAATTTCCATCCCCGCGACAGCTGATCGTGCCCTGGTTGCGCAGGCCAACATGTTATACATGGAATCACCAGAGAAAGTCGGATTGCTGATCATCAACAAGTACCCGAAGCTGACGAAGAAGCTGGAAGCTGTGTACTCCAAGAATGGCCGACTGTATACCCAACGCATGCCTGTGATGGTGAACCAACTGTTGCTTCTTGCCATCGCGCGGTTCGTAATCCGAAATATTGATGGATGGCGCGGTTCTCCACACCTGCGTAATACCCCAGACCTGTGGGGATTGCTACTCCATGCTCAGGGAGAGATCCTCGGGTTGCCTAGTTTGGCTGGACGAGCTGGCTGCTATCGTGGGTGCTGGGTTCATGGGCAACGTCAAAAATGACGGCAGCTCCTGTGTCTGGCCCGCTCGCTCGAGTCTTCGACGAATCGAATGCTGATCATCATGGCTTCAAAGTGCCTAAGCAAGGCATCATGGTGTTGGAGCAATTAATCAAAGAGGGCGAGCAAGCGAATATGAAGATGGACGCGCTGCGAGAGCCATGTCGGAAAACGCATGAAATCCAGAGAGCAAAAGAGGAGATTATTGCTGTACATGTATAAATTACATCATGGGTATGACGGGTTCACACGCCGTACCTGAACTCGCGAACCTTCTTTTGATAGTACCAGGTCGCAAGCAACCCGGTTGCGCCGAGTGCAAGAGGTACCGGCGCTCGTCCACCCGTCTTGATGATGCGAGGAACAGCGGATCCGAGAAGTACCACACTGTTGCCCAGCGCCAGTTCAGTGCCGTAATCTTTGTTTTCCTTGATCAGATAACCTGAGGTTGTTAGCTAGGTTGAACTTGTTCGTGGACAATGGGTTCACCAGAATAGCCGTAAGAAGCGCCTATTACGAGGCCTGCCACGAGCGATGGCGTGGACCGAGTGCGCAGATAGCCTGCCGTGCCTCCGACAGACACTGGGGTATGTCAGTGTTGCAATTGACCAATTGTAGGCGGGGATGCTTACAGAGGCCGGCAAGTGTGAAGGAAGGATGCTCTGCCATGATGTTTGATGGGTTGTTGGGTGAAGTATTCGCGAGGCTTCAGGTCAACCTGACCTGAGATTTACCTCGGCTGACCTGAGATTGCGTAAAACGGATTAGCGTAGAATGTTTTTTTCATTCTAGGTTAGATTGGCTAATATATTACTGTTTGAGGCTTATTTGATATATTAGTGTAATGTAAAGCACTAGTGAGCCGGCCACCCCAGTGAGCCGG
This sequence comes from Corynespora olivacea, assembly GCA_019202945.1. Classification (NCBI taxonomy): domain Eukaryota; kingdom Fungi; phylum Ascomycota; class Dothideomycetes; order Pleosporales; family Corynesporascaceae; genus Corynespora; species Corynespora olivacea. The sequence goes on from JAGQEM010000162.1 coordinate 69,483, forward strand.
CCACTTTTTCTTGGCATCGTGAACACCACGTACGAAGTATAATATAATCTCAAAATAAGCCTAACTTATTATATAAAGAAGGTAGAATTAATCTTACTCTTTAGGCCTATAACTCTAGCTAATTTAAGAGCCT
>JAGQEM010000163.1:0-69157 GCA_019202945.1 Corynespora olivacea
GCTAGAGTTATAGGCCTAAAGAGCTAGCTGAATTCTGCCTTCTTACTAAGTTAGTATAGTACTGCGTTGTTAATGTATTACTCTTCATACGTGGTGTTGGTCGTGCCAAGAAAAAGTGTCCGGCTCAGTAGTGTGTCCGGCTTGGTGGTGGAATATGTTAATAAATCTATGCGGTGATTTTATATTCACGAAAAAGGGGCAAGATAGCGTGGTTGGTTGTACTTTTGGCCCCACGCATTATTCGATGACGTCAATCGTTGCCTGCATCTCAGCTTTCCGTTATCACGACCAACCACTCCCACCGGACATTCAACTTCTCCCAAAGCCAAAATTATGTCAAGCGACGGGGATTGTATTCTAACCCCTAGTAACGAAGAGGAAAAGACGTTGAAGCCTACTCGAACACTCGCTAAATCAGATGTGCACTTTGCCTTTGGTCCTGAAATGTGGTACTGGGTGCGTTGTGGGTTGAGATGGCGATTGTATGAGAGATCGAAGCCCTGTTTATGGGAGATGCACTGACAAGTTGACAGCGTGCACTTGCAGCATAGCGTTTGGTCGAACCTCAATCTTTACCACGGGGTTTGGGTTGCTTTCAAGCATGACACTGGGTTTATCATTGGTGGCGAAGATGATGATGGAGACGGGCGAGTGGTACATACCTGGAACGATAGCTATTGTAAGAAGGCGAGTATGCAAATTCTTGGAAATGCGCTCATAGCAATGTTAGCGGTTCGTGCCTCTGAGGTGGATGCTTGTAAGTTGAAAACCTGGCTCCCGTTTCCCATATTGACCATCGTATACTGGCAGTCGTCAAGTCAAGAGACACATATGTGAAGTTGTTTGACTGGATCAGTGAGAAATGTGGATCCGAGGTCAAGAAAGATCTCGAGAAAGTTCATGACGTTTCAGTCAGCATCGGACCCAAAGGAAGCTACTTTGCTCGTAGTGGAACATCCTGGATATCACACGCACTTCCACAAGATCTTCAATCGACCCTTCGAGAGACAAATGATGGCAGCTATCCCGTCACTGTTGCGCTCGGAGTGAAGGGCTCCTGGGTGGTACTCTGGTCCGATGGGATGCGCAGTTGGGATCTAAGGAACGCTTATCCAAGCCTCGTGAACACGGCTCTGCTCGATGGGAAAGATAACACGGTAACTTTTGTGGCGCTAAATCCCTATCAAGAAGATGGATACTTTCTGGTTTCGGATAATGGTGCCTGTAGCTATAGCACCCGTTTGGGTTCGAAACAGGAGTCGCAGAATTTGCATGAGATGACGAGTGAATATATGCAGATGCGAGCGAAAAGAGATGGAACAACTTTCTTCCACCCGTACTATGTAGACGGAGTGAAAATAAACGTCAAAATTACACCAACAGCATATGATGAGATGGGTATAATTCGGTCGAGGATCTGGTCATGGAAGGAAAGGACAAAGTGGCCGGTTAAAAAAGATATGGCTTTCGTGGGAACAGTATCTTTGAGTGCCGGTGCCCTCTCGAAGCTCGTGGGGGCCTCAACTTTGAGAGCTGGCACGATTTCTGCTTCTACTGGCGTAGGTGCGGCACTTGCAATGTTGTATCGTAGTTGAGTCGTGAAAGGAGTGAATTACTATTAAACTATGTTCGCATTGACTTTTGTCATTACTTTCTCCTCTTTGCCGTACCACTTCTTTGGGATAAAGCTGTCACTCTACTCGGAGGTGCATCGATAACTGCTGAGCTTGTCCTCAAAGTTCCTGGTGCTTCCGGTCGGGCCATTGACAGGTGTTACTGATAGATCAGAGATACCAGGGTAACCGACGTGAAAAAAGTCTGCACTAGAATCGCAGTTGGGGTTTCTTTGTCATCGGAGTTAGTCTCGTGATTCCAAAGTGTATCGCTTCTTCTAGCTAGTGAGTGTACATACACGAAGAAGTAGCAGAAGCTTCCTTGATCGGGACCGACCGAGCTGGTTAAGTCGTTTAGATCAGCGGCAAGCGGTACACAAGTTCCACTTGGGGCGGTGATGTGGACGCAGTATCCAGAGAAGTTGCGGTCGTTGCAGAGGTAGACGGCAGTGTCGGCGCGCTTCTCGATGTCGATGGGAACAGCAAGGGCAATGCCGGCGGTGAGGGTGGACATATAAATGGAGAACTTCATTTTTGCTGAGGGTTTGACTATAATTCTAGTGTAGAACCGGGTAGTGTAGAAGTGATGATGTGCTTTGGTGCTGTGATGCGGTGAGTGAAGGGAGTTTTCTAATGGTATTTATATTCTCCCAATGCCATCATAGCTCACCGCATGTGTGTATACTCTGGTCTTCAGCTCATTCCATCGTCTCTTTTCAAGCTTAGGCGAAGGAACGCTGCTGATGCATGCTCAGACTAATCGTGGATGCATCAAAATCATACTAAACGATCTATTGGTTGGACAGAAGAGGCTAATGATCTTCGTTAATAATAATTTGAGCCTCTAGCGATAACGTAATAATGTATTGTTAGATTTTACTGTCGCGCCTTAATGCACGCAGACTTACAGCTGACCCTGCACGCTCACACATCCACGCACGGTCGCATGACTGCTCAACGTTTCGCTCAGCTTGACCTCTACCGTGGCATTTTGAACTTCAGGTATAAGGAAGATTAACGATAAAGGGGATAATATCAATATTTCAGCTTTCAAATGTTCCTTTTTCGTTGTGCTCAGAAATCGTCGGAAGCCTAAGAGCATTGTGTGACTCGGGACACGTGTACAGCTCATAAAATTGAGGATTGTCAAGGCTGAAACTTCGCTTATTTCGCAATGAATATGTGATATTCAGACTGAGAATATTATGTTTACATTTTGCTCGGTCTGCATCGTCACAAGGATATATGCTCGTATATGCCGCATCAGCAGTGCTCACGCGGTGCCATACAAAACTATTGAATCGCACGCTAATGATGAATAAGCGTTTAAATTTTTTCCGACTAACTCAATGTTGAACACCTAAAAACACGACCTAGGGCACGGAAAGACTTGTATTCGTTTGTGGTAGAGGCCTAGAAATACGTCTCAAACCAGCCAAACAGCTACTGTTTCAAAGGCCTAAAGTACTTTAACCGAGCTGTGCAATTGTTATATAATCATCCCCCACCTAAATTCCTACTCTCTTCAATTCATTTAATGGACTCTTCTAAGCACTCTCCTCCATTACTTCCGCAGGATACGTTTGGGATAATCTATTCAACAAACCTTCATTTCACCTCATCATGCCAATAGATTGAACAAGAAAAAGACTGGCGCATTCATCGTCGAACGCGGATAATTGACCATGCATGCTGAGACGAAAGGGTGGAATCTGCCTGAGCACCCCTCTTGACGCGAAAGCGGAAATCGACCCGGATCATTTCCAATATGCCTGTTAGGAAACACATCGCCGCCAACTTCGCTACATCGTTTTAATTCTGAGAGCAGAGGTCATCCGATACGGAGTGCTTTTCCTTTGGTGAAGTTTCGAAGTGATGATATGCGCATTAGGTGATTGCAGTCTGATTAGGTGAGATTGAGTCTCCGTTGGGGCCGTTTGACTACTGCAACATTTATGTACTTCTTAAGTGGTATCAAGTCTAACGGCATAAATTGAATAATTAATCGTATGGGACCGTCTCTGTACAATCCGGTACGATGACGTAGTTGTAGGTCATGCTTCGAAGGTGCTGTAAATATTGATCAAATGATCACATCACGTGATTCCGCTTTCCTAATGAGGATAGCGCCTTGGCAGCCGCCCTCGTACTTATCATAGCCTCAGTCTATTGTAGAAGGTTCGACGTTTCCGAGTGCAATACTGTCGTGAACCTTTCTCAACCAACAAATTTAAATTATGGGTTATTCTCGTTTTTGTAGGTAAAACTGTAAGAACTGGATGATCAATCGTCCACACTGCTTTCATATCACACGGTAAAGCTATATACAATAGGAGTAACACCTAAACACAACATTGAAAAAGTAATATGCACACAGAATTGGGGTCTGTGGTGTGGTTAATTCGGGAGCTAATTGCGGCATAGGTAGTAACTTGGAGCGTCAGCAGCACGAGCATAAAGCTTCGCCTTATCTAAGCAGCTGACTTTAATCGCCATTTTTGTGTGCAAGCGCGGCCAGGGCTATTGAGCCGTTCATATAGTGAGCATGCGGGGTGCTCTACAGCATGGCGGTAGTGTTAACTATGTCAGCTGATAAGACACTGCGGCTGCATGTAGGGCGGATCGTCGCATCTGAAAATATAACAAGTGGAGATAAGCATCGTTGCTGTTAACTTCAGGGACCGGACTCAAATTATGATTCAAGGCTAAACTGGTCGGGGTATAGTTGCTCTATAAACCATTTCATGGGATTCAATTATACTCAGATTGCTGGTAATCAACAAAATTATATCCATGTGACTTGAATTGTTTACATGTGAGATAGTCACCTCAGATTGTGTGAAACGTCAAAGGCCTCGCAAAAGCCAGGCGAGGGCCAATCAACAGAGATGGTGTAAGAATTCAACACAAGGACCCTGCCAGCTCATGCTTCAATTGTTCACCCACCCGCCTCCTTCTACCAACCGTTGCCTGTATCTTTCAAATAACCGTGAGTCATGATGTATCCTGATGAGCGGCTTTGATATCCTTGACGCACCATTCGGAAATGACGGCTCGATTCAGTGATGCACTCTACCATTACTGCATTTTCGTAACTCAAGACCGATAAACCATAGTCCTCCTTGCCTTCTCCATTGCAATGAGAAAGGGCCCAAGAAGACGCTATATAAAGACAATGTAGAATATTATACTGTTCTCCCAAGCTCTTGCGGCGGATAATGGCCTCAGATGGGCGAAAGACGAAATGAGGAATTCTGTGGTAGAGGAATATGAAGAACTTGCGGATTGCATTAGTGTTTATTTTTTGTATGTAGTCGGGGAGATTGATGTGCAGTGTAATATCGTCGTCCGGTTGGTCGATGGGCGCTATAGCTATGGGGTGCTCTTTGTATGGCCAGGCTTTATGTATGTTGTCGATCGTTGAGCTCGTTGATCTCTCCCACCTGGCAAGGAATTCGTCGTGTATTTGATGCGATGTGAGAAGAAGGCCACGATAGTTCTGTGCTGCAAACGTGGAGCTGCGGCTCTCTTGCGAGTCGAGTAAAGCTTCCTCATAAATCATAACTCGGAGTTCTGCAGGGAGCGCGCAGAAGGTGTGTGACGACGATGATCCGTGGGGTGTGGATCGACCGGCCATAGCTGATATAGCAGCGGCGGTAAGTGTAGTAGAGGGTATATCGAGGTGTGCGTTGTAATGTCAGGAAGACGGTCGAAGTTATTTCGTTGAAGTTGAAAGCCCAGATGCGGTTGTGGGGCTTATGGAAAAAAGAGTGCACAAATTTTAGACCTATAGCTTAAATATGGGATGGACTGTGTTGGTTGGGGAATGGTTGAAGAAATTTTAATGGAGTGTCGATTTTGCACGGTGAATCTTCCTCAATGAAGTTCGGCGTAATGGAAATATCGGAGACCCGCGAAAAGCAAAGTTTTTCAGGCTTGTTAAAGCTTATAATGACGTAGGCAATAAGCAAATCCGCCTGAACCATGTTTTTATGTGCTGAGGGCGCAGCCACCATGTAGTAATCCCACAAATCTATTCAACACTTGAAACGCTCAGGACCGTCGCGCAAATTTCTTTTGAGCTCGAATTTCCCATTGCCACGGTAGATGTTCCGTCCCTATTCTAAGCTTAATTTATCTGTAAGCACTACGACTATAAAAAGGTCTTCTCTGTAGGGATTATTTCTCTTAGCCAATATCAGTATGTCTGATAGCAAAATACAAGCATCTAGCCCTTCTCGATTCTCACAATGATTTACTATCCTCGCTCCTCCACCAAGCTTTTCTCCATCAAGGCGCGATGAAATTCTGATTTCTTTCTTTCTTTGATCTACCTCACTGCTGTTTACGAAGAAGTGTGAGGAGAGTAACCAGTGTCCTGGATATTGAGCACAAAACATCCTAATTCGAATTGCGATGAAGATTATTCAGGGATCCAGCTCTTTTGTTGCGTAACCCAGAGTACGAAACGTAAGGTAGGTCCAAGTCAATGTGAATGCAATCTAGGTCGTGTAAGTTGGAAACCTCAGGGAGTCCGATATTGGACTGGAGCGAAAAATGAGACTTGGTGTGGGTAAGGACGCTTTGTACAGCTTTGGCGCATTCTCGCCCGAGTTTGCTATTTGATTACTGACGGGAGGGGAGGACCCCACGGCAGTCGCGCAGTGTATTGGTCGTCAGAGGGGGCTCGATGAAGTGTTGGTTGGTACAAAAGGATACACAGCTCAGCAACAGCGAACGCTTGAACGTAACCATACGGCGAGGTTTCGTGATGAACATAGTGAAATGTATGATTGACTAGGATGATGATAGATTGGAAGGTGTTTGCCCAGATATGAGGTAGGATACATCGGAGAATTGAATATTCGCGTATACCGCCAATGGAAGCATAGCCTCTTCTGACTTGCGGCGCACTACATTGCGAGCTGAAGCACAGAAGACGACTCTCGCGGATATATATCCTCAGAATATGATACGTTTATAAGATATTACCTTTCCTAATGTACTGGGCGTTGTATTCAACTTCGACTATTTTCGTGGAGTACTTCATCAGGCATACTTCCCGACATCTCACTATCGCCAGGGGATGGTTGCCCACATCACTGCGAGGCATCTTGTCGATTGACTGTATGTCGTCGTTCTTTACTGCATAAGCTTACCCACTGTTTGCTGTAGATACTGATCACATGATATCATCACGTGATCACGCTATCCTTATCGGGATAGCGCCTTGGCAGCCGCCCTCGTACTTATCCTCGAGGAGGCCTCCATTACTCTTAGCCTCCAGCGTCTAATTCTACTTCTGTGTTTCTACACCCCTTTTCTCTTGGTTGTTTGTTTTCGCGCCTTCATAGCCTCACAGTCTATTGCACTGTTGATGATATTTGGACATCCTTCAGCCTTTGCAAATCGGCAAGTCGCCCAAGACGCTCCATAGTTTAGCCGTGTAGCGTAATACAGCCGAGGTGAGATTGTGAAGGATCCAGACGGAGCAAAATGTGAACATAAGATATCCAGTCTGAATATCATAGTTATGGTATGTAGCCATGACAGAGATGGACTGAGAATTGAGCAAAAAGAACTCGAACAGTGTTTCCGAGTACTGAGATATATCAATTGCTTTTCACACACTGTTATTTGTTCCGCTTTTCCACCACGCACAGGAAGTCGTGAGATTTTAGTCCAGCGTACAGAACCCCCACTCGGTCCGGAAAGGTAGATATCAACAGCAGCAGAGACAATCAAGCTACACATTACAGCAGCCGCAATATGAATAATCGCTACATTTGCAACAAGACTGACTGTGCGCTATCAATACAAACACTTTAGTCCTCCCCCCTCACTCGTTGTATTCTTCACTCCCACAACAAAGGTACACTTCGCCACAGAAACGAGCGACCTACGTATCTCAATCACATTTAACACATCATTCTCCACCATCGTCTCAGCAGTATGCAAATCAAACAAATTGATACCAGTTACCACCAACTTCACAGTATCGACTGTACACCTCGTAGTCTCCAAGCAAAGAGACGGGCTATATTGCCTGTGGTCAACAACAGTCTCGAGTCTTCCTCCCAAAGTAGTCAGTTTATGAATAGCACGTCATTTATAAATGAGCAGCAATATGTGCATGGAACGCCGAATTTGAGTCAAGCAAGTGGTTTTAATTCGCAGATGCCAGGTAAAGGTCACCGGAGTCAAGGGAAGGGACGATGAGGGATCGATGAGTATGATGGGGAGAGTTGTGGACGAAAGAAAGTAGAGTAGGGGGTGAAGAATGGGAGTTGCTGAAGTATGTGTCTGAACAATGACTATTTCCTTAGCGCACAACTGAAAAGCTAAAAGATTGACTTCGCAGGACACCTCTGGAGTTCCCTACGATCCTTGTTGCTATCCCTTGGTAAATCTACGCCGGCTTCCCCGCCTTGATCAACGCACTCAACGTAGCATTCGGCTTAGTGACCGGTTCAAAAATGCTCCCATATTTCTCTACCAACAAATCACTCACAATCCTGCTAAAGACCACACCTCCCCAAGCATTCAAATGCGTCCAATCGTCCGCCGCCAAGTTATACTTGCTAGCAGCCTCCTTCTTGATCGTATTGACGTAGTTCTTCGAAGCAAGGTTCAGGTCAATCCACTTGATACTATTGTTGGTTGCGACTTCGATGGTGGAGGCGCGCGGCTCGGCAAGGTTTTCCGTCACGTTTGAGGTCGCGGACGCGAAGTTGCGGCGCGTTAGAGGAGTCAAGAGGATCGGGGTTGCGCCAGCTGAAGTAGTTTCTTTCGCGAATTTCAGGAGGTTGGCTTTGAATTGGTCGTTGGTTACGCCGGAGGTGGCTTTTTGGTCGTTGTGGCCGAACTTTGCCACGCGTCAGTACTGTGGGCGTACTGCTTTTGAGCTGAGGAGAATACCTGAATAGTGACATAGACATCATAAGTAGACTTGTAAGTGCCAATGTCCTTGATCACGTTGGCCCAATCGCCGCCAGCGCGGAACGAAGCGGTTGTAGCGCCACTGTGGCCGTAATTGTGGCCTGAAGATCCAGTCGCTACGGTTGTGCTCAAAAAAGCATCACCCCAGCCTCCATTGGGAGCCGTGGTCGAATCTCCAGCGAGCAGGAAATAGATACCTTTAGCAGATGATTTGAGGGAGACAGGGTTGGCGAACGCCGAAGCGACAAGGAGTGACGAAATAAATCCACGCATAGTAAAGGTACTAAGAGTTGTCCAGAGCAGATAAGAATATGGGTAGGAAAGAAAAAAATCTAATACATCTTGTAATTTGGTGTATATATATATCGCATGAAAGTAGGCCTCCGCAGGCAAAATTGAGCGAAACAGTGTAACCCTATTCGGTTTCCGATAACCCGGCGAAGCAACGTAGCACAGCAATGTATATTGTATATTTCCATGAATTGGAAGATAATTTTAGTTGTAGCTTGTTTGTGACAGCAATCTATTAGACCTTGGATAGATGATGTTTGTCCAGATAGATGCGGGGATGTTCGCTAAGCATTATCCCGAAGCTTCGCTGTCGAATTGAGAAAGACAATCAGTTCACTGGCAGAAAATACGTCATTCAATCTAAATATTGCAAGCTGTCTCGGTGTATCTTCGTATGGCTGAGTATAACAAATTTTGTAGATCTGGAGGCGCACGCTGTTCGGTGTTGTGGGAATGGCGTACAACGGCCGAGAATTGATCGTCTAGCTGAACGATACGAGGGCGTGCGTAGATCCCGCCCAAATTCGTGCTACGTTGACCAATTATTCGTGTTCGCCAAAAATTTCGCTAATTCCTGTTGTACAAGTATTAATCCTTTCTCGTTGTCGTGATCGTGCATACCGAAGTCGCCTTGGACGCCTGGACGAAGGGAAGAGTCAGGGTCAATGGGATCGCCAGGAAATCAAGCCTCGGACTGTTTTAAAATTATAGCGAGTGTCATGCCGTGGCCAAAACTGAAAGCGCAGCATCCGCCATCATCTTCCGAAGGTGATACGGAGGGTGAAGTGAGGTGAAGCTCAGTTCCGTTGTCTGCTGTGTATTGCTTATTCCGTACAAATGCCACATAATAATACTTTAAATGGACACAATGACTTGCTTGCGCGACCTGGCAACGTGTCAGATCGGTAAGTTGCCTGAGACAGTAAGCTGCCCATTTAAAAATGCACTACAGGTTACAGGAAAAGCTATCTTTATATCCTAATAATAACTAGATTGTATCTTTGAAAGTCGTAAACGTAGCCTTCTATATATATTTTGAGACGACTGCTAAGATTTCAGAGTACTACCTATAGCTATTCTCTAGATATACTATCTTAGCCCCTAAAGGGGCCAAAGCTCGACAATGATGTCTTTTTTCGTGGGATTTGAGATCGATACCTGAGTGGTGTGGTGTGAACAGAGACAATGCGCCCCGGAACGGATGTCATAAATACAGCCGGCTTCCGATCCGACCACCACGGTTTTAGGCTGCAACTGAAGCCAAAATGGAGCACAGTATTAGAGTGCAGTGCAAAATTATCATCACATTCGAACCGGAAACTTCACCTTTCTGTCTCTCGACTTTAGAGAACGCACAATGACGCTTATGTCGTTTCTACCAACTCTTTCCTCCTTCGTTATGCCCTTTCATTTCCTATCTTATTCCGCGCTGCTCGGAACACAGCTCTACCAAAGCTTCGTGGTGGTGAAGGTAGCGCATCGAGCACTTCCGTATGATGCGTTCATAAAACTGCAAAAGCGCGTTTTTCCGGCGTACTTTCAATGCCAATCGATCTTGTTGGTCACCACGGCTGCATCTCTGCCTCCGCATGGTCCGCTATCCCTCTTCGAAAAGAAGGGTAGCTGGACCCCGTTAGTGGTCGCTGGAATTACGGCTGCCCTGAACTTGGTAGTGTATGGGCCGAGAACAAGTCGTATCATGATGGTGCGGAAGTGCCAAGGTGCTTACTAAATTTTCCTCGCACGACCTGTTGCTTCGGCACAGTTGCTAACCAAAATATAGCAGACATAGACTTTGAGATATCTATCGACAGAAGCGCCGGTGATGAGAGGAAGAAGCTGAACCGTGTGTTTAAATGGAACCACGCAATGAGCATACATCTGAACTTGATTACAATTGGCGCGACGCTGTGGTACGGCTGGAGGCTTGCCTCTCAGATGAAGTTTGAGGAGGCGTAACGCTGCAAGTGCCATGTTCACAACGAGACGTAAGAGGTTGCGCGGTGAAGATGAAATGGCGCGTCCAGGAAAGACAGGTGTAGTCATGACGCCTCTACGATAATGCAGAGTTCTTTGCTGGTTGTGTGTATAGAAATATAGAAACGCATTGGTAACTTTTCTCGAGCTGCTTAGTCACTAGTCACTTACCTAGCGCAACGGGTCGGATGCTAGTTTTACTCCGTCCCGGGGCATCCGAGGATCCTTCGTTCCTTTCTCCCTTGACGCGGCCCTTCTGCCCGACAGAAACTGATTCAATTACGGAATGGAAGATATTGAACTACCCGCGGCCCACAAGGACATTCACACGCGCGTGTCGCAGGCTTGCCAGAGATGCCGAAGCTTGAAGACGCGTTGTTTGCCAAGGGAGCAGTCCGACACGTGCAAAAGGTATGCGATTTCAAATCATCCGTACAACTTATCGCAATCTTGTATTGCTACCTCTGTGTCTAACATTTGACAGGTGCTTCACGGCTAAGCGTGACTGCATTTGGGCCGAAACTTCGCGAAAGCCGAGAAGAGTTCGTGGGCCATCGTAAGCTCATGCCAAGCTGCGATGTCGCACATCTAACCAGCTGTAGACGCATATTGCAAGTTGAGCAGAAGATAGATGGACTTGTGGCCAGCATTGTCAATGGGGAAGCCACGCGCCACAGCTCTACCCCTACAGCGGAGGCTTGTCCCGCCGTACAAAGTAACACCTCGCAACCAGCTTCAGGCGAATCAGATAAAAATGAGGCATTCCCAGGAAGCTGGCTGCCATTACCAAATTCATTCGAACTGCGCGATGCCGAAACGGATCAAGATGCAGAAGCAGGGCAGAAAGACGTTGAGCCGACACGTCAGTTCTTGGAGAAGATCCGGGAAATTCACAACTTTAGCGATGACAATGATCTCAGTAAAGTTCCTGAAGGCGTATTTCAAGGCCCTCAGAGGACCGAGCCAGGAATCGACAACGAGGCTGTCCATTCTCTTTTAGCCAATGGCGAAGCTGACAATCTGCTGAAAGAATATAGATCCATGTGCTCTTCATTCCCCTTCGTCCCTCTCTCTGCCACTATTTCTGCTTCCGACCTCCATTCAGCTAAGCCCATGCTCTTTCTGGCAATAATCACGGCAGCCTCGTGGAAAAATCGTCTTCGGCAGAAAAAGTTAGATAGAATCTATCGAACGAATCTCGCAGACCGCACCATTGTAACACCGCGGAAAACTCTTTCTCTGTTGCAAAGTATACTAGTATATCTTTCGAGGTAGGCTCCCTGCTGCTTTGATTCGGCTGGACTTGCTCACTATTTAGGTACCATTTCCTCTTTAGCCACAAGACTCAGCAAATCTACTCATTGCAACAAGTGGCTGCTGGCATAGCGCTAGACATGGGCCTCCATCAAAGGTCTAAGCGATCATTTATGGATTTGCCAGGCCACCCGCCAACTGCCTCGTGTTTACGCGGCGAGCAACTTGAACGCCAGCGGACATTTCTTGGATGCTATTACATGTCATCAATGCAAGTGCCTTCCATTTCAAATATTTGAGTTCGCTGATTTTTGTAGGATCGCTGGTGGTTTGCAAAAACCTAATCTCCTCAAGTATACAGAGTACATGGCTGAATGTGGTCGGAGCCTAAGGCAAAGCTCCGAGTTCTCTTCGGACGCTATTCTCGCGCGACTTGTTGGACTGCGGCGCCTAGATGATCAGATCCATGACTCGTTCTACACAGAAAGTACTTTTGAGCTTCCTCTCACCGACCCTCGTATCTTGATGAGCTTTCGATTCATGGAAACGCAAATCGATGATCCGCAAGACTACAATTGTAGTTCGGAACTTCAGCGAGGTAATCGTATCCTTCATCATTTGCGTTGTCGGGACTCACAGACTGAACAGTAATCGATCTTTCGTCGTCTTTCACAAGCGTACAACTACACGCCATCGCTCTCCGAACCCCAGCAACATCAAACCAGCCAACTCCACAAGATCTCACACAGATCAATGCCTTGCTCGCAGGACTGGAGGCCTGCAAACAACACCTCGATCTGCTACTCAGTATCCCGGCATCCGAATACCATTTGCTCTCATTTTCAGAGTGGATGAGACTGCCATACGTCCTCATCACTTTGGCGCGCCTGTGCATACCAAGCGATGCCCTCTCCACAGCCCAATGGGATGTCAAAACGGCACACGAACGTGCCCGCCTGGATCTCTACCTCGACTCGCTCTGCTACCGCATGCAGGGAGTCAGTACCAGTAACTTTGACTTTTGGTCTATAATGAAAATGATTCTGGAACAGCTGAAAGAGTGGTTTGTTCGCAAGATCAATCGGAAAACCGGGAATTCTACCCAACCCAACCCCGGTGGCATACAAACCCCAAACACCTGGGATAGCTGGAACGCGGACTATATCACGAACAATATCTCAGGAACAACGATTCCTAACAGCGAAGCTGGGTATGCGCATTGCCCGGTTGGGCATACTGATATGTCAATCCCCGAGGACAATGTGAATGCAAGTGAGGATCCATTTGGATTCATGTCAAGGCCGGATTTTGACATGGATCGTTTCTTTGACCTTGGCCTTTGGGGAGATGAGACGTACACTGATATGGGGTTTGGGGGCGGCACACGCTTCTAGAGCCACGATTGGCTCCTGTACTTTATCTTACTTGGAGGACTCCTCGAGTAGTTCACTATTGGTTCGCTTCATTAGAGAAATGGCGCGGCATGCATGTATGCATAGGTGCAGCACCTTTATCAGCGTCGCTCTCCATATCAAACACCCTCATCAGGGAGGACATCCACACGTAAAGGGCCAGCCCCAATAGAATTCGAGAACAAAGCGATGGCCTCTACAACTAACGGAGGAAGTTGCATACACCCTAGGCAAGGGTGCGAACGGGATGTGAGTCCCCTGTTTTCTCATACATGTATGATATTTCATATCTATTTGTCAAAATTCCAGCGACTCTTTTCATCACATCCAATATTGGAAAGATCGCCAAACATCTGCTCATATCTTTGCTGGTATACTCATATGTTTCAGGTTTCGCTGGGCTGCATGCCTATATATATACTGCAAAGTAAAAGATATGAAGATAACATCGGAAAGCCTCTCAAAGAGCTTCCCAAAAGTCTAGGTGAGACCTACGCCAGAGTTTTGGAATAGATACCTAAGGATGTCTGGCCAAATGCTCGGAAGGCTCTCTCGTGGATCTGCGTGTATGAAATGCTCCGCTTTGCCATCGGCATACCCACAAAGTGCCTTGCGACTGTTACATACTCTCATTTAAATATGACATTGCTTAGTCCAACTGCTATCCACGATACATGCGAATGTTTGATAAGCACCAGCACCCTCGAACATCATTGGTACGGCGATGCAAAGTTATTTGAGGTGACTCGCCTTGCGCACTACACCGTGAAGGAATTCCTTTTCTCAGGCCGTCTGACCAGCAGCAGCCAGCGTTATCTCGCGCTGACCGAAAAAGACGTAACGACCAAATATCTGAAGGAGATACTAGATCGATGCAGTCATATGGATCTCTCCAAACCATATGAGCCTCATTCTCACGAGCAACTCTTTACCTATTGTCGGGAGGCTGCACGCATGACACCATGCAATTTGAAAGATATCTACACCGAAAACGACACCATCTGGCAACTATAACTGCTTTACCTAAATAGTTCACGGCATCCTCTTTTTGACGTACTCGAAATCTACAGTGAGGACCCCACTCGAACTCATCACCACTGAGGGTTATCCAATTCACACCAACTTTATGGAAGCTACAACGATAGCGAGCATATACTACGGATCATTGATGGCCGAGTTCATCGTTGAAATCATGGCTTCGAGAATCTCTGCGTCTACAGCGTTCATGCTCTGCTCGAGGCAATCGTCGATGCCAACGCTCTTGGAGACCCCCATGGAAAAGAAATGCCCAGTATTCATATTAGCAGGGGGCGATGGAGTCCGCTGCATATTATTAGGAACTCTGAATTCTGCTTGGAGCGTATTGTACTCTTGCTTGCCGAAGAGAACTGAGAGCAATTTGTAAGCAATCAACATCGTGACCGAGGAAGAATTGAAGAGTTGCTCGATTGAGAGTGGGGCCAGAGATTTTGGGGGGCCAAAAAAGAGCGACTTGATAGGCAGGGAATGAGTCACTCGCATGACCCCTGGCCGTATGAGATGAGTCAGGATGAATACCACGATATTTCGCAAATGAAGACAGCGCACTGGATGGATGAAGAAGCTAAAATCTGCGAGCTCTCACGGCAGTACGTGCTCGCAACTATAAGTACGCAACTGCAGCCAAACTTGCCACATCATTCACCTCGGATTGTCCTGTAGAGTACAACTTCAAAGATGCCGGACCCCAGCTTCAACATCGACACACCCCGTCTCAAACTCTCCCATTTTATCTCATCGCGCGACTTACACTGCGATTTTTTGGTCAACCTTACAAACGATCCAAATGTGCACATAGGGAACGGTGGCATAGCAGCAGAGACCCCGGACCGCGAAACAGGGCGCAAACAAATCGACCTCAACAACAAAGAAATCGACACTACAGGTTATGGCCGCTACCTAGTCAGCGTTAAAACTCCATCATCCACTTTATCATCAACAACCTCTATTCACGAGTTGATGGAATCCTACACCAAGATCGGCATCATATCCATGAAAGTCCGGCGAAACCCAGGTGCTCCAACTCTCCCAGACATAGGCTTTTCTTTCCTCACGCCTTTTACGGAGAAGGGATATGCCACTGAGGCTGCTGCTGCGCTCCTTAATCATTTCCAAGAGGCGAAGGGGCAAAAGAAGTTTCTGGGGTACTGCCATCCAGAGAATGAGAAGAGTAAGAGCATGTTTAGAAGAATGGGCTGGGTGGATAGAGGGATGAGGGCGATTAATGGGTTGGCGCCTGGTGTCGGGGTTGTGAGGGGTTGGGTTTGGAGCTTGGGTGTGGAAGAAGAGGAGTTGGAGGGTGTTGGAATATTGCCGTAGGCTGCATTAATCAGGTGTGGAAGGCCGTCATATGTTAGCGGTTAGGTACGGTCCATCAAGTCCAAGGTCAACAAACGGGGAAGGGAGTCGAAGTAGCCACGAAAGGTGAACAGGGGCTCGAGGCTAGGAGATGTGTTCTTTGGCATTGATCCCGACCCGCGGGTAGAGGCATGTATTGCATTGCAAACGAAGTAGCCTACGACAATATATGCTGCGTTAGGTTTGCACTCCCCGTTGGCTGTTGCCTCGTTTTGTTACGTCGGTAACTTGATCTTTTCGTTCGCTGCAATCCCCCCCCCCCTCCTCACTTCCCCTATTTAACACTTACAACACACACCCTGCCTACTAGTTACCCGCATCCACCACACTCACTCCTCATTCGAGTACGCCTTACACGGTACCAACCCTCATCAAAGCCATATCGGCGCGCTGAATACTTTCGACTCTCTACACCTCCAACACAAAGATGGCGCATATCAAAGAACTCCCCATTGAACTTCTATTCCAGATCGCGGACCTAGCTTTCGGTAAACCTTGCAAGCGCTTCATGTGCACCCTCGCGCTTGTGTCGCGCATGTTCAGGCCCATCGCTCAGGAGCTCCTGCACCGTGCACCTACCGTAGAGGCCTCGTTCGATGCAGCGAATCGCGGCGCTGTCTTCTACCTGGCTCGGACCCTCATTGAGCGACCAGATCTGGCAAAGAAGGTTCGAAAGCTCAACATATCCTATTCTGATCGTCAACTTGCCCACGAGGACCATTGTAGGGTGTCGCAAGATGATCCCAACGCCCAGGAAACCTGCACATGTGAATGGAAAGAAGAGCAATGGGGAGACGTGCAGAAGAAATTCGGAAAGGGTATCGGGTTGCTCCCTAAAATCAATACGTACTGGGAGGAGTCGATCAGCCGTGGAAGCGAATCCGCTCTGTGTGGCCTGGTCTTGGCCATGACTTCGACCCTGGATAGTCTGCAGCTGATCAAATTCACCCCACTCCCGCAGCCATTCCGATACTTGGATCTGTTCAATACACCATTTGCTGTACATCACCTGGATCTGGTCCCGGCGTGGTCCCACCTTCAATCCATCACATCGAAGGAGATACTCCCGACATTCGTCTACAAGTTGCCTAACTTACGCAATGTGCGTATCGATATGGATAGCGGCCTCTCCCGCTGGAGGACCGAGTTGAGTTCTGACTTCCGGCATGTTGATGGCGCCGAGTACACGGGCATCAAAACACTTGTGGTGGACATGAGCTTGACTGTTTTTGGGGATAAGTTCCATGAGGGTGACTTCGGCCCATCACACGAAGCTACCCAGTCATTCCTCGAAGACAAGATATATCGTTATCTGGTCGAATTACTCTCCAGGCTGAAAGCCCTTTCCGTCCTCATCATACGCATGTACGGACCGATGAGTTCTGAGCCCAACCAACACTTTGCGAGACTCCTGCGTATGCTCCAGAGCGACTCTGTCGACAGTCTGACCATCGATACATCTATACTGCCATACGGGGCCTTGTTTCAAGTCCAGCCCATGACTACTTTGCATCGTCTACCTAAATTACGCCATCTTTCCGCGCCACGACAATGTCTCTTTGTGGAGGAACAGAACCGCATCTCAGAACCTAGTTATGCCTTGCAAGCAGGCGTGGTGCTTCCTTGTGTCGAGGTTCTCGAGATCACCGACGGGTTACCCGGTTACGAACTGAATACCAATGGAATGCGGGACGTAGTGGAGAAATGTCCGAACATGAGGGAGGTGGTACTTTGGGCCGACCCTTCGACTCACCCGGCAGAGGAAGAGCAAATCTATTCAGCATTAGATGGATGCGCTGTGGAAAAGGCATGGGACTTTCATGGACGTGGCCTACGTGTCACTGGAAAGACATACAAATACAAGGGCGTGGAGGCTTTCTGAGGACACGCAGACGATGAGACTGAAATGGAGGAGATTGCATGCAAGCATATGTTGGTCTGGTCACAAATAATGGTCCGATAAATGGAAAAGCTCACAAGCTATACAAAAACCTCCCCAAGGTAGAATAACTTCAAATTCAATCTCTCAATTATACCGACATGAGACAAACTTTACTTGATTTGCTTTATATCCCGCTAAACCTTGCACCAACGTAATAGATTCCTGTTTGGAGATTTTATAACACGACCATAACTCCACTGGAAAATCCCTGCTTCTTGTTTTTGACATGGAGAAATTGCCAAGTCTCTTTTTCTAAGAAGAAGAAGTTATGTGTATCAACCCCGTGCCATAAGGTTAGGCTGGTGAAAGTTGCCATCACGTGACACGTGGGGTACCTCGGCACAGCTGACTCGTCGGAAGACCGAGCTCGTGACTGAACTACAAACATCTATTTCGACTTCCACTCCCACTATGTTCCCTATATCACCTGTCTTTGTATAAATACGTCATTATCTTCTACAGCGCGAACCCTTGAGCTCGGGTTACAAGTCTTGCTATCCTTATAATTGCACCACGCAAACAACACAAAATGCCGATCGAAACATGGCTTACCCGCACCCTCAACATCCGCCATCCTCTTGTGCAAGGTGGTATGATGTGGGTAGGTCGTGCCGAGCTGATCTCAGCGGTCGCCAACGCGGGCTGTCTCGGCTTCCTCACCGCGCTCACACAACCAACACCCGAAGCCTTACGCCAAGAAATCCGCAAAACACGCTCTCTCCTCAAACCCAATGCCGTCCAATTCGGCGTCAACATCACACTCCTTCCCGCAATCAACCCTCCAGATTACATGGCCTACGCCAAAGTCGCGGTAGAAGAAGGCATCCGGGTGATTGAAACAGCAGGCGATCCTGGCCCGATCCTCAAGTTTCTGAAAGAGAGTGGAGTCGTGATTGTGCACAAGTGCGTTACTTTGAAGCATGCGCTGCGGGCGGAGAAGCTGGGCGTGGATTGTATATCGATTGATGGAATCGAGTGCGCAGGACATGGTGGCGAATACGATACTACGAGTCTGATGCTGTTGAGCCTATGCGCTGAGCAGCTCAAGATTCCCTATCTTGCGAGCGGCGGATTTGCGAATGGAAGGCAGGTCGCCGCAGCTCTTGCACTCGGGGCGGCGGGTGTAAATATGGGAACGCGGTGGATGGCTACGGTTGAGTCGCCCATTCATCCAAACGTCAAGGAGGCTATCGTCAAAGCAACTGAGAACGATACAGTCCTTGTGCTCAGGAAGTTCAGGAACACGACAAGACTGCATAAGAACGCGGTCTCAACCGAGGTCTTTCAAATTGAGAACTCGAAGAAAGATGTTGTATTTGGGGATGTGGCGCACTTGATGAGTGGGAAGCGGGGGAAGGGCGTGTATGAGACGGGTGATGTGGATGCGGGAGTTTGGAGTTTGGGCATGTGCGCGGGGCTGATTCACGATGTGCCGTCTTGTGAGGATCTAGCGAAGGGCATTATTAGAGATGCCAGTGAGGTATTGAGAAAGGGGAGTGCGCTTGTGGTCCCGGCGGCAAAGCTGTGATGTTCTGTCAGGGTTGAAATAGACGGTAAATCGTTCGCATAGCGAAGGAAGGTAAAGCCTTCGAGTAAGGTATTATACAATCCATAACCTACTATAGATCTAGATAAAATCAATTACTTCTCAACCTTGCAACTCCACCACCACCTCAAAGCAATGGATGTGGTAGCGTGGATGGGCTCCTTTGTCGAATCGTTCACAAGTGGAGACAGAATGGAAGTTGACGATAGTCTTGAGGATTGGGGTACGTATGTTGCGTCGGAGGCAAAAAAGGCGGGATAGAGACGCAAATGTGTAGGGCAACGCGAAGCAAATGAAGAAGAAGCCTAGGCAGCTACTGGACACAATACCGGATATGGCAGCAGCCCTCGATACGTCGCTCCGCATAACGAGGCGATGCCGGGTGTTTATAGACCAGCGAGGAGATCAGGCCTGTATCAATGTACATAGAGAAATTGCACTTACAGGTTGGTTTCCGCAAGATGAGGGATGACGGAGGATGAAAGCGCCGGCATTTCAGGAGATGTCTGAAGCGTGCACTGGAACAGGGTATGTGGATGTTAAAAGGCGAATGTGCACAGGGGTTTCCGGCGAAGATGTCTATTTTTGACATTTACTTTCGGATATCGTTTTCGGGATCTGAGCTATTGAATGGGGTAGGCTCCCTAAAATTCGACTCACATTTGGCGTTATAGGAGGCAGAATCCTGCGACTGTGAGCTGCCCGGCATGTACCATACAGTGATGGTTGCATATGAACAGTAAAAGCCAGAGAAAAAAAAATTAATATAACCTACGAGTGTTCGATAGTAATTTGTTGACTTTGCGGATCTGCAATCTTCACTGCTTCACTCACGGCAAACGAACAGACGTTTCCCTGGCTCCCTATTATTCCATATTGAATAATAAAACATGTGATATTCCAACAATTCAATTGAACGTAGATACACCACCTACTGATTTACTTTTAAGGCATGCTTTCATAAACTTGTTGTATCCCAAGATTGGTATTGCGCGGATGCGCGCTTGCTTCCATGATTGAAATCAAGAAATCTGAATGCCAGGTGATGGAAACTGGACCGAATGAATTGTATTCAATACTGTCCACTATTTCCGACGGTCAGCTCGTACGCTTTCCCCCAAACATCACATGACCATGATTGGTATCACGTGATAGTTTTCTTGCACGGACCACCGGCTTCCAGATCGAGGTCTCCAAAATGACGTCCAACGTCTTACCCTGATCCAGCTGCCAACACCTGCGTGACACGAGCGCAGAATCGGCTACCGGCGGCGCACGTACCCGTGGCACGACCCCGTTCAACGCCTCAGGTGCACTTTGAGTTTGTCGGGTGCGCCGGACAGAGTGTTCCACGGTTTGAGGATAGAGTGGCATGCAGGGCCATGATCTTCACGTGACCGGTGGGGATGGGCGCATTGCCACGCTGAGAGCGCCCCCCGATAGATGGAGAGGAAAATCACGCAGCACCAAAACCACCCCAAGCAACTTAAAAGGCACGGTCGACGTAATCAATACTGTGGGCTGCGTAGACAGAAAAGCCTAGTGTGGATTAGCGCACGCAGATCGCGATCGTAGTAGTGGTTTTTGTGCGCGCCGTCCTATTCTACTACGTAGTACAACACACCGGGACAGGTGTTTCGCATATCGCTCGTATGCGGGACCGATCTACTCGATATGGTTTCACGACGGATGCGGCGGGCGAGGCTGTACGGGTGACATGGTGGATTGGATGGGAGGCGAACTCCCAAGGCCAGGGGGGGGGGCTGAGATGACACGGGGAGGTGAATATTGGATGGGTAGCTTGCGCCTCTTCGTCTTCACATGATGAAAGCGGAGGATGGAGATGGAAATGAGAGGCAACGAAATGAAAGGTTGATATAGACATGGGATTTGATTGCTGCGAGTGACGGGGGGTGTCGCGGTGCACGGTTTCGCTGCGTTATCTTTGATTATAAGCGGAGACGGACGGCGGTTGGAGAGCGCATCCTTCTTCTGCATCGATATTGGCATTGCCTGATCGGATGGAGAGCCGGTGGGTATCGAGGCTGGTTTGCGACGCATGTAAGCGGTCGTGTCGGTGCATGGGAGGCTGATGGTATATAATGCTCGACTCAGCTTCGGGGTGGACAATGAAACAAAAGCCGGAAACAACGGTGGGGGAGACAGGAAACGGCTGGGGAGATACCAAAACAAACAGAAGAGCGCGTAGCATGCGATGCTGGTTTGGGGCGGTTTCTGGTGGTGACGCAGCTGGAGCATGATTTATCTTGGATGTAACTCGTAGCAACCCCCAGCAGCCCCCAGCCCCCGGCAGCCCCCCCGTCACCCACCCCGTCACCCACCCCCGCGGCGCCTGCCCGTTGCATCGATAGCGTGCGTTGTTGCCCGGACACGGCCCAGCCTTTCACTGCCGCACGTTGGCCAGGGATTGCAGGCCTTCCCTTCCACCGTACAAGTCGGCTTCGCTGGGGAAAGCAACAACACAGCACGCAGCAATCCATTTCACCAACGCAAGATGGCCTACCCAAACCATCCGTCGCACGCGCACGAGCACCCGCAGCCGTACGAGCACCACGGCGACGTCTCGCCGATCGAGGGCTCATTCACTTCACAGCTGCCGCCGCCGCCGCTGCCACCTCCGCATCACAACCCCGTCGCCGTCGGCATGCACTACAACCAGGACCCGAACAACTATTCCGACTACACGCCGCCGGGCGTGACGCCAGGCGCCGACAATCTGGGGAACGGCGCACCCGGCGGAGGGCTCAACGGCATCGCAATGAACGTCGCGGGCGCACGCGAGCGCGAGAGCGGCCTGCAGGCCACGAGAGACATGCACTTCGGCGCGAACGCGAACGGCAACGCCCCGCTGGGCATCCCAACCGACAGGACGCCCTTTTCAGACT
Organism: Corynespora olivacea; assembly: GCA_019202945.1. NCBI lineage: Eukaryota > Fungi > Ascomycota > Dothideomycetes > Pleosporales > Corynesporascaceae > Corynespora > Corynespora olivacea. The sequence continues at coordinate 22,278 of JAGQEM010000163.1, forward strand.
CGTACGCCTACGATTCACCGACGCCTCCACGGCCGACGCACTCCAATGCCTCGCTCGCCGCGAGTGGAGGCATGTTGTCGAGCAACAGCTCGCAGCGAAGCATGCCGCTCACGTCGGGGAACCCATACCCCTACGCCGACAGCCCATACAACCGCTACTCGTCCTCGAACCTGAACCTCGCGCCGCAATTGGGCCAGATCAACCCCAACGAAGTGGCCGACGACGACGACTGGGGCATCTCGCCCATGCCGAACCAGCAGAAGCGACGGTCGTTTGTGCCTTTTGCATCCGGAAGCCGCGATGGGACGCCGGGCCCGGGAACGGCAGTGGCGGCCGGCGCAGCAGGAGCAGGAGCAGGAGCAGCAGCTGGGGCAGGTGCGGCCACCACAACACGTGACGGCAGCGGATCGTACAACGCCGTGCCCAGCGGCGATGGCAGCAATCGGGAGAAGTCGGAATGGCTCGACCGCCAGAACCACGGCAAGAAGCGGCTCATGTGGATCGTGTCTTCCATCATCGCCATCGTCATCGTCGGCGGCATCGTTGGAGGGGTGCTGGGTTCGGTGCTGAACAAGAAAGGTGGGAGTGGGAGCGGGGATGGAGACGGCGGCAAGAGCGGCGCGACGGCCGTGGCCGACGACAACAAGAGCGACCTCACCATCAAGTCGACCGAGATCACCAAGCTCATGAACAACAAGGACCTTCACAAGGTATTCCCCGGCATGGACTACACCCCGCTGAACACCCAGTACCCCGATTGCATGCACGTCCCTCCTTCCCAAAACAACATCACCCGTGACATGGCCGTCATGTCGCAGCTCACCACCGCCGTACGCCTGTACGGAACCGACTGCAACCAGACCGCCATGGTGCTGCACGCCATCGAGAACCTGCAGCTTCAGGACATGAAGGTATGGCTGGGCGTGTGGCTGGGTAACAACCAGACCACCAACGACCGCCAAGTATCTCAAATGTGGGAAATCATCGACACCGAAATCGCCCAAAAAACCAACCTCGACCGCTTCAAGGGCATCATCGTCGGAAACGAAGTCCTCTACCGCAAAGACCTCAACGAAACCGCCCTGCTCAAGTACATCACCGACATCAAATCGAACCTCACCAAGCATGGCCACGATCTGCCCATTGCCACGTCGGATCTCGGCGACAATTGGACCGCGGAAATGGCCAAACAGGTCAACGTGGTCATGTCGAACGTGCACCCTTTCTTCGCGGGTGTGGAGGCCAGCCAGGCTGCAAACTGGACCATGACCTTTTGGACCACCCACGATGTTCAGCTCACGGCTAGCAATGCGAGCATCTCACAGGTCATCTCGGAAGTCGGCTGGCCATCGGGTGGTGGGAACAATTGCGGCAGTTCGGATTGCACGTCCAGCACCCAAGGGTCCGTTGCAAACGTCGACGACATGAACAAGTTTATGAGCGATTGGGTGTGTCCGAGATTGGCGAACAAGACGGAGTACTTTTGGTAAGCTTTGTATTCTTTGCTCCCCCATGCGGAGAGGAGAGATCCGGTCCAATGCTAACGACACCTAGGTTCTCCGCCTTTGACGAACCCTGGAAGGTCATGTACAATGAAAAGGGCAAAGAGTGGGAAGACAAGTGGGGCCTCATGGACGTCAACCGCAATCTGAAAAAGGGCGTCTCGATACCGGACTGCGATGGAAAGACTGTTTCGTCATGAGCGTAGCTTTTGCACCCACGATACCCCTCTGTACTTTTTTTTCTTTGCGCCCTCACGGGTACGGATATGGATACACACGACTCGATGGCATTTCAGCTTGGCGTTTGAGGTCTTCAAGGTTTGATATCTGATCTGGTTGGCATGGTATGCCACGGTATGTTTGGCGCATGTACCCGTTTGAGCGGTCTTGTATTATCTGATGGTCTCCTTTTTCGTTTTTTCTTTTTTCTTTTTTTTGTGGGTGGGCGCTGGCGCCGGTGGAACAAACCATCCGCGCATGCGTCGCACCCTCCAGCTGCGTACATGGTAGGCCATGTATGTAAGCCGCCACGTTTGATTCCCAGTCTTTGCATACGGTATGTCATGGGTATACTTTGCTGCGTGTTGATTCGAGATGGAGGGAGAGGGGGAGGAGGGTCCTGTGATGAAACAGACGGGACAGCATTGTAGATGGATGGGAATGAGCGTGCGCATGTGCATGTGGAATGGGGAAGGATGTATGTGGTGTAATTAGACGTTAAAATCCCAAGTACGAGTTTTTGCCTACAAGGAATCGACGAAAGGACGGACGAACGAGCTGGTCGTTGGAAGGAAGGAAGGAAGGAAGGAAGGGAAAACGTCTTCCAAGTATATATATACAGCGCGAGAGTTATCAAGTATATATATATATATATATATATCGTACATCGGCTCGTAATAAAACGACCACCGTGGCAGAACAGACTACACGTACTTTGACTTCGCAGTAACAAGTAATCTACACACACCTTCATTTTTCTAATGTCTCTTTACCTTGTGTGCTAGAACTAATCCAGAACCTGTATATTCGTACCTATATGAATATCACACTCGCATGGCTGTTTTCTTCTCCATTTTCTGAAGGGGTCCTTTATTCTAGTGAAATTGAACTTTGTGTTGAATGGGCTGTGTGTGATGATCACGTCCAATTATCACAGTACGCGTGCTAGGGGGTAACAAAGATGATTATTCAATTCTGTGTAAGGAGTATCTATCTACGCGCGGATGGGATAAAAAGTATACTCAACCTAAAACGGTTACGCACGGTACTACAGTCATGTGAGGATCACATAACTATACAGACATCTAAAGTTACCTTGTACGGACACTTTGCGTAGTATTACACGGCCACTATTAAGCTGATATCTCTAGCATAACCTATCAGCGTTTCCATCCAAGCCTAAAAACCTAATACTATTACTTGGAAGTTGTAATCAGTGATGAGGCTGCGTGTGATGCTTGTTTTGTGTAGAATTGCCGCGCGACTCGGTACATCTACATAGTAAAGGCCGTCTGATAAAAGCGAGGCTGAGACAATATGTATTTTATTTTAGACAGGGCTTACCCTCGCCATGATAAGGAAGTACAAGGCTGAGTTATTCTTAGTAGGGACTAGGCCTCTGAACTCGAGCGAGGGCGTTGCCGATGTTCTTGGATTACGCTTAGCCACTTTAGGCGTGAGATGCTTAAGAGCAACACCGGTCAAGCTTACGAAAAGGCAAATATTCAGGTTGAAATCAGGTAAATACATGCACAGGTGTAGGAAGCTAATACCAATTGGAGGTGGGATTATCCAAGTTATACTACAGCCAGCGTATTAAAGCTTGAAACTTATATACAGGCAGAGCGACTGAACGCCATCTACCACGTATAGAATTGGGTGTGGCATCCTGTATGACTTGATCTGAAGACTTTATATGCTGTGCAACCTCTTCCTTTGATGGTCCTATTGTGCTGTCCTACATTGGGCAATAGGTTGGGCGGTGATGACTTCACCCACCAAGGACCCAGGAAGATCAAGGGTCCCCATCCAGCCACCATCTGTGTAAAATTCATTAACTAGCCTTACTACAGATCATCAAAAAAGCCTTTCGAAGTATTCAAGAAGTCTTACTATAATCATTTCGAGCATCTAGGCATGTGTTGAGGTCATTGCCGTCTGGGGTTTGAGGCTGATATCCATTTTAGTCGCAAAACATGGCCGCCGGTGAAGTTGAACAACTAGTCGACTCCTGCACCTGGAAGACAGGCCATCGAAAAGACGGGACCTCGTACAGATATAAGCATGTAGATTGCCAGTCCACTGGGTGCAAGTGGTCAACGAACTACGTCCCACCGTCCTAGACGTCCCACCGTCCCCTCCTAGATGAAGTTGTATAAGTTTCAAACCCATGGAGGGTGGCTGGCCCCGACATAGCTAACTCAACTCAAGCCAGAGCTCTATTGCGTGCAAGGTACCAAGTAGCGGTACGGGGGAGTATTACAAGAGGGGCCCATGGGGACGTGGATAGTCAGACAAGTACGATGAATCAACTCTCAAAACAACCGAATTTTCAATCCTTGTTTCGTGACTCTCCGAGAAGCTCCTTGATCTTGGCGAGACCGTAGAAATCATTCTCAGGCAGCGCAAACTCGGCTCCTTCCAGTTCCCAATCAAACGTTCCCGCTTTGTCGCCCAACTTCTCCCCTATCGGCTTGCATGAGTCGAAATCAATGATTACAGGGTTATCACCATCCATCATGATGTTGGACGGGTTGATGTCGTTATGAATGAGTCCTAAGCCATGGAGGTGACGAACCCCGCTCTCAATCCCGTCAGAGCAAGCTTCCCTATCGAACGGCGTAGGACATCGGAGCCGCTGATACAGATCCGTAATGTACTTGTCAAGGCATAGCCCCCTAATTCTGCCATTCTGCACTACACAGCCAAGGTATCGGACAATATTAGGATGAGGGTGTTTCTTCAGGATCTCGCAAATCCGAACCTCCTGTGATACTAGTGCGCCGATGTCGTGAGGCTCCTGCATATGATCCCACGATAGGAGGCTCGGCCGCTTGATGTAAACGTCGGGAGGCAATGGCTCAGGCGCCTGGGTCAAGCCGAGCTCGAATTCCGGGCAGAAATCATAGAGCGGGATCTCCTTCAGCTTGAGCTGAGTTATGTCCAGGTCGTTGAGTTGCGAAAATCGCTGGCTGATATTTGTTGAAAAGTATCTGTCCCCTTGTTTCAGGACCAGTTTGACGGAGTCGAAGACCAGGTCATCGTCTTTTTCAACGAAAGCTTCGCTCCGCTCGTAGATCTCGAAATCTGGACTCAAAGTGACGTGTCAGACCCCATGTGTTTGCGGATAGAGAGCACGGAGATGGAAAGGTACTGACCGGTCCAAGATCCCATGCTGGGCGAAGCTGGTGTACTTGCTGAACTTTGCATGTCTGAGTCAGTCTGGTCCATGATAGGCTTCTTATAATCCAACCCAGGGACTTTTGAAGTAGTTCCGTACTGTAGGTCATATACAGAAGTTGGTGTGAGAGTTATTAATCAAGTCTGGCCGATCGGGCCAGCTATCCAGTTCTGAGCTAGTTATGTAATCATAAACAAATGAACCCAAAGGGCTACAGCCGCTTGCATGATTGGGCAACCACAACCAACAGAGACTATCTACAAGAGTGACGGGATACTCTACAAGTTTAAAAAGAGTAGTTGTAGTTTTTGGCCTCCTCGTTTCTCAAACGCGTAATCTAGCCGAGATTGATTCCCACGCCAAGTTGGGTGGCGGTCGCCGACCTCTCCCCCTCGCCAGCTGCGGACGGAGTATGTAGGCGAGTATTCGACCTTCGGCCGGCATGGCGAGCGGCATGCATGGTGCGGAGGATATGTGGTTTGTTTTGACATGTGGCACTTGACTCGACTTGACATGACTCGGCTTGACTCGGCTTGACGATTCGGGTTGGAACTTTAGTTTGACCTTTGTATACAATGCACCTACAGTGCAAATAAGAACAAGAACAACGAATAACGATTATATACGGCAGCCGTGCCATGCCATGCCATGCTATCCATCTCCGTCTCCGTCTCCATCTCCGTCTATGAGAACGAGGACAACGTCCAAAAGTAAAGAAAAAGAAAGCGAGAGAAGAAAAAAACAATAGACAGGGAGAAGGAAAAATCGATAGATAGAGAGAGACAGGAAGGAAAAAGAAAAAGAGCAAAGAGGCAAGGAAAAGAACAAAGAGAGAAAAAAAAGAAGAAAGAGAGAGGAAGAAGGGAAATGTCACGAATCAAAACTCGCACCAAACGCGGCTACCCCTTCGCTCTTCACCGCCCCTAGCACCTCCCTCGTCACCGTCTCGTTGCTCACCACGAACACAGCTTCCGCAGCTTCTTTCCTCGTCAGCGCCCTGGTCCATCCTACGACATCCGGACGCGTGGGCCTCGATTCGAGAATGACGGCCGCCGGGTCCACCTTGGCGACGATGTCGCGTGCGAACTTCCACCCTTTGTCAAAGGGATTCCGTCCGACCCACAGAACGCGGATCCGTTGGCTGGATAGGGCGTAAGACGAGAGGGAGGCGAGGTAGGAGAGGACGGGGCCGATTCCGGAGCCCGTTGCCACGATGACGAGGGCGTGGAAGAGGTTGGCTGCGCCGAGGAAGTTGCGGTTGGGGAGGTTGCGGATCCAGATGCGGGTGGGCGGGGTGGCGATGATGTCTCTGGACCAGTCGCCGGCTCCGGCGATGACGATGGAGGAGGAGTCTCGGTGGGGGAAGTTGGGGAGCGTGGCGAAGGCGTGCCATTGCGAGAGCGGGGAGGTGGAGAAGCGCATGGTGGAGACGGGGGGCATGCTGGCGTATGGGAAGGTGAGGAGGAGGGCGTTGGTGGCGAGTCGGTTTGACGAAGTGATTGGGATGCGGCGGAGACGGAGCCAGGGGAGGATCAGGAGGATGGTGATGGCGGCCAAGAGCCAGAGGCTTGGGTGTGTGTAGAGTGGCCTTTTGGGTCGGTTGAGCAGAGAGCCAATGCCGGCGTGGATCCAGAAGATGGCTACGGCGGTCCAGCCTCCGAAACGGTGGACGCGTTCGAACGTGTTGTGGTGCTTTGTTCGCGGGCGGGGGAGTGCCGTGAGGCAGACGGCGAAGAGGAGGATGAGGAAGAGCCAGCATGTGACCAGGTTGATATAGATGAGGGCACATAGTTTGTCCTTCCGGTGCTGCCGTTGTACAAAGTCAGAGATACCCAGATACGCGTAGGCCATGTACCAGAAGAGCGACGATACCGCACAGCCAACATGAACACCGCCGACATGATGGAAATTGGCGAGACTGCGGCGGAGGAAAAGAGGCGCCCTCCGTGACACCGACGTGGTAATCCAGTAGAATAGGTTGAGGAAGTTCTCCTGGCGGACGAGCACAGCGGTAAAGATGTTGGCTGAGACGGCATCGAGAGTGGCTTCTGCAACGACACGCCGCTGTCCGATGAGGATGCCCAAAACAGCCAGATTGACCAGCAAGACACCCGAGAGGAGGCAACTGAATGTCGTCATCCACGTTCGCGGTCGGCGACCACTCCCGCCATTGCCAACAGTGAGAGGAATCGAGCTCTTCGGAATCAGGGACCCCCCATTCACGAAAGGGGGAACGCATGGAGATGGTGCGTAGTTGGTTTCCAGGTCGTGACGAAGATAGGCAGGCCTGGGCACATCAATGGCATTGGCATTGGTGCCCCGCTGCCCGTGTGCGTGTGTGAAGAAGGCCGACGAACGTTTGGTATCACCAACCGAGTAAGTCATGGAGCAATCGTGCTCCCTCGAATCGCCAGTCGAATGATTCATCGTATCTGCAAAGTACGTGCGGTTGTAGAGATTGATGGGTGTGGTTGTCAGCGCGACAAATTGGGTTGGACTCGGTGGGTTGTGTGATGCTCGTCGAGGAAGTGGTGACAAAAGCCCCACAGGCCAGCAAACGGTATATACCTTGCGCTGACTCCCTGGGTGGTGGGTCAACAACGCCAAGGTCAAGAGTGCTGTGTCTTGACAGTGGCTACAATCAAGCGCGGTGGGCGAAATATAAGAGCCTCCAGGCGCTGAGCATGCACAACGATGGGGGGGTGTTGAGCGCGAAAAGTCGTTACTTCACATCATGGTCTACGTCATAGGCTTCGTAAAAATAACTGGACCTCTTCGATAACCTTTTGCGGTTGCTCCTGTTGCGGCCAATGTCCAGCATTCTCAATGAATCGAATCCCCTTGAATTGTGAGCATGTGCGCGGGAAGTCTTCGATGGCTCCGGGTTCCTGATAGTTCCCCCAATCTGCGGCACCGGATATGAAGATGGACGGGCACTCGATCTTCTTACCCGCAAAGAGGTCCAGGTCACGCTGCTTTGAAGGGTCGGTCGCGGTTCGATACCAATTGAGTCCGCCCTGGAAGCCGACGCGGGTCCATTCCTGAACATAGACGTCGATGTCATCATCCGACATCCACCTCTTTGTTTTGTTTTCATCCTCGGTCTCCATCATCTGGGCAATGACGTCGGGCATGGATCTGTGTATCGGCAGCATGTAATAAAAGGGCATTTTCGCCAGCTCGCCAGCCGTCCACGCCTTCAGAGGCTCCGGTTTGTTCAGGCTCCAGTCGGCAGATTTGACGTGGAGGTAGCCGCGAAGGAAAGCCTTGAGACCTTGCGGCGGTGCATTCCACTGCAGAGCAGCCACGGAGGTGGAGTTGTAGTATTTGTAATGCTTTCGAGGCTCCGGCAGTCTTGCCAGCTCCTTCTGTATGTCGATGGGCGGTTCCCGGCTGTCGATGCCTCCATGGGCGAGGTTGAACGGCAGGTTAGGACGTGACTTGAATGGATGAGACATCATGATGACACTCTTGAAAAGGTCCGGGCGCATCAACGCGCACATGGACGCGGTTACAGCCCCGAAATCGTGGCCAACTATGCACTTGACCTCGCGGTATCCCAACGCGTGGACGAAGACGACGACGTCCCGCACGAGGTTCGTCATGATGAACTGCGAAAGATCGACCTTGGTGAAGGTGGAGTCGTCCCAGCCCGTCGTTCTCCCATAGCCTCGTTGGTCGTACGCCACGACATGGTAGCCTTCGCTCGCCAGGGAGGGCATGATCTTTCGCCACGAAAAGGCAAGCTCGGGATATCCATGGCACAGCAGAACGAGGGGCTTGCTGGGTTGAGGCGTGTAGCCTGCCTCGAGGTAGTGGACGTTCAGACCGCTGGAAGGACAGAAGACGTAGTCCTCGGTCACCCCTGGGGGCAGTGGCAGCGGCGGGAGGGTGTTGCGAAGCGGAGAACGAGCTGTGGCCATGTCGGTCCAGGTCCTATGTTGGCAGATGCTGAGGCTTCGTAAGGGGGTTTATTTCAGAGGTCCCTTGGAAGATGTGGGGTGGTCTTAATCCTATCCGACGAGTACCTTTTCCGGGGTTGGCGTCAGCGTATCCGTCATCGTCAACGGCGCAGTCGCTGTATACATCCCATATGGGTTAAGATCAGTCGAGTGTTGGATGGTGGGGCGTGGGTGGACAAGACGCAGGTCAGACGTATGCACGTGGTTGGATTTGGATTGCATTGTTTCGCATCGTGTCGCATGATATTATACTGCCAGGCACTGACCGGACCGACTCTCTCTCCTCTTTCTCTCCCCATTATTGTCGTTGCACGCCGCGGTTGTGGGCGAGTCGGTGGTACGCCGGCGTTGTCCGCCCCTGCCGCTTGCCTCTCCCGTTTCCCGCTTCCCGCTTCCCTTGCTGTTTCTGCATCCGGCCTTTTTGCGCTCCGCACTTTCCCCTTGGATGACATCACGGCAGCGACTACCGTCATCGACCTCGCCCGCCACTGCCTCCGCAGCGCCCTTCGCAGCATGCAGTCGCGACCCTCGTGACATCCGAGTGACAATGTTCCGCAACCGCCGCCGTGCGGCGTCGAACCCGGTGGGTGCCCTCCTCTGTGGATATGTACAGCCAGCGTGTGCCCGTAGATATGTACAGCCAGCGTGTGCCCGTAGATATGTACAGCCAGCGTGTGCCCGTGGATATGTCCAGCTGATGCCCCCTCGCCCATGCAGGCTCCAAAGGCTCCCCCGAGCTCGTCCGCCTCCCTCGCCGCGACCAAGGCCTTCATCCGCGACCGCGAGTCCAATGGCGCACTCTCGTCTGCCGCGGCCGCGGCCGCCCTGCGCACGCATACCCCAACCCCGACCCCCGTGGGCGAGACGGTGACGAAGCGCATGATGCGCAAGAACTCGCTCTCCTCGCAGGCCAGCGCCGGCCAGCGCCCGTCCAACCTCCGCCGACATTCGAGTTCGGGCTCCATGGCAGAGCGCTCCTTCCGCGCCCCTTCGCCAAGCAGAGGCAGCCCCGTCCCCCACTCTGCGCCTCCGGTTCCGGCTGTCCCCAAGGACGTTCCAGGCGCCGACTCCGCGTCGGTGCATCGGCGCGCATCGAGTCTGGAACCCCCCCGTGGTGGAGCACCGGCGGCGGGGAGAGGCGGAGGGCGCGGTGTGAGTCTGGACCGCGCAGTCGCAGCCGCCCCGGGCCGAGGGCAGCCACGCGTGTCGCATCTGTCCAAGGTGGCCGAGGACGAGCACGGCGCCGGCGTGCGCTCCTCCGTCAACTTCTCGCGCCCCATTTCCCCGCATTCGACGCCTTCCCCGGGAACGAACCGGGGGCAGCAGAGCGGGTGGTTCGGCGGGCCCATCCTGAACCCCGACCAGGCCTTCCGAGGCGCCAAACCCCGCCCGAAGACATCCGACGGCCTCTCCGCGCTCGAGACGCACAGGGTGCAGCAGAACGTCCAGGATGCGACGGATCGCCCCGTATCAGCGAAACGCTCTCGGGTCGCGCACGGGGTGGAAGGAGCACGGCTGTCGTCGGGGAGCATGCGCGCAAAGCCGAGCGGGACGGCCGTCCAGTCGCGACCGCAGCAGCCAGCACCGCCGCCCGCACACCAGGCACCGCCGCGAATTGTGGACCCAAAGTCCCCGTACGCCGTCTACGATCCCTCGACGCGAGCCTTCATTCACAAGGGGGATGCCATAGCCTTGCACAAGGCCATGAGCGAGGAGGATATCCATTCCAGCCAGCAGTATGAGCCGCAGCGGGCAACCGGACAGAATCATCACGAACCCCCGCATCAACAGAGATCACATCAACAGCCTGCCCAGCCCCACCATGTGGATGAATGGGTTTCCAGTACGCCCCAAAAGCAGACCCAGCACCACTTGGACGATCCGGCGGCGCCTGCTGGAAGCACCCGGACAAGGTTCGGCGAGGAAAGGGACCCGGAAGCGTCAGAATCAGAATCACGCCATGACGTGGTTTTGGAGAGGCAGCTTTCGGAGGATTTTGCCGACGCAGACATCAGGCCCATGGATGCGAACACAAGTCGCAAGCTGGAGACGAACCGTCCTCGAACCGCCGAGATCCAGGAAGCGGATTCACAATCACCAAAAGTCGCACCGAACCTGGAAGCCACGAATCCACGCCTCGAACCTCCCGCGAGGCATCCTGCAAACTCCTCTCCCAGCCCGCAGGGGAACAACTCTCGCGCCGAGAGAAACCATTCCATGAGCCCCCCTCGCAATGCCCACTTTGCATCGCTCGCCGTCGAGATGGATGGCGGCAAGCACCAGCCTCTCCCTCGCTCGGTATCTCCCGGGAAATCGGCCTTGAAAGCCTCGCCTTCTACATCCACGCGCAGCTACTCGCCTGCTGCAAACGACGGCCGCTTGCTGAGCCGAGGGGCTGCGAGCGAAGCATCCGATACGGTTTCGGACGAGGGCACCAGAAAGAAGAAGAAGAATGTTCGGGTGAGCTTCGATGAGGCGCCGGTCATCGCTGGCACCTCTGCTTACGCCGAATCCGAATCCCCTCCACCACCCACGGGACTTGGCGCGTCCAGGTGGAGCTCCGCGAGCGATGACGAAGATGCCGACGACTACATGAAACCGCGCCCCATGCTCCCATCCTTTGGCAGTATCCGGGACAAGAGCCGTCGTCCACAAGAGGAAGCCCCAGAAAAGGTTACCGAAACGGTTTCTTCTTCACTTTCAGCGTCTGCAGTATCTACATCCGAACCTCCGGAGACATCCAGCGACCACATCGTAGGAGGTATTCTGGCTCAGGATTTTGCGGGAAAGATGGAAAAGGACCGCCAGCTTTCACCGCAAGATCCGTTGCCTCCAGAAGTGACTACCGTAGAGGGCAGCGGCTACATCTCCAGCAGCTCCGACGACAGCGATGCATACGACGGACATGTTTCGCAGGCACCAGCAGAGTTTCATGAAATCGATGCCCCACCTCGTTCGACCCCTGTACCGGAGCCGAAGACTTTGACGAACCCGGTGGAAATCAAACCTCCGGCGCCAGAAGTACCCTTCGTTGCCGTCCAGCCAGCAACGCCACTCCCCGGAGAGGCAGTCGAGTTCCCTGTAGCAGAGTCAAAACCCAGGGTTCGACGTCCTTTTGTGCCCGGAGGTTGGGACGAAGACGAAGAGTCCGATATCGATCCCCAAGAGAGCAAGACTGCCATGCCGCCTTCCACAACATCTACCTCTGCAGGTCCAAGCATACGATTCGAAGTACCCCCGCCTCGGGACAGGGACGATGAATCAACCGACAATGACAGCATCTACAGCGATGCTTACGAGGAACTGACGGACGGAGAGGAAACTTTCGGCTCCATCAATGCCATTCTAGAAAGCCCGGCAATCCAGCCTGCTACCGGTTTATCGGCTTCCAAGCATGCGACGACACCGACGGACAACCAAGCACCAGGAGTTCAGACCGATGGCAAAGTAAATGAATCACCAAAACAGCCTCAACAGGCCCAGCAGGCTGCCCCCGTGATAGCGCCAGTCGTTGCCGCCAAGAAGGAAACACCCGTGAAAACTGCAAAAACCCAAGAACGCCACATGCGCGCAGGAAGTCTCGACCAAGTGCCGGCGAAGAAACCAGCACCGAAGTCGGCTCAGTCGGCAGCGGAGCCCCGCAAGTCAGCCATGAAGAAGGCCACCCCTCCAACGCAGGCCACGTCTACTTCGGAGCCGCATTTGAGGAAGTCGATGCGAGATGGCCCACCACCGAGCAACGCACCTGCATCTGAGCCTCGCTTCAAGAAAAGCATGCGGGATGGCCCCGCAGCAGGAAACAGGTCTACCGATCCGCAACCGAGAAAAACAATGCGCGGATCCGACCCGTCGGGCTCAAATAGAGCCATGCCCGGATTGGCAGCATCACGTTACAACACGCCTCCTCTGGAGAGCAAGCCACCAAGAGGAACGCTTCAAAAGAAGCATCTCCCAGCTGCTGCTGCAGCAGCCAGTTCTGCACCTCGTCCCCGCCCTCAAAGTGCTCCAGCAGTGGCCCAACCTGCATACGACAGCGATTCGGATGCATCAGCAAGCAGCTTCCAGCGATCAAGACCACGTAAAGAACAAAGAGGAGGTGAGAGATATAGCATGAGAGCATCAATGCGATCTGGGCCGGCCCCGACAATGAGACCAGCGTCGGCTGTGCGTCCCATATCACCACCCACGGCATCATCACCGCCGCCGTCAACCATGCGAAGGTCAATGCGTCCATCGTCCCCCACTGTGGGGCCACCTGCCACTGCTGGAGTACGATCGTCCAAATTCAGCATCAGGTCGCTGTCACCGGCGGGAAGATTCAGGCCGAAGAGCAACATGGACAACGTCCCGCCTGTTCCTGCGCAAACGTATCCGCCTAAGAAGATGGTGCCCGCCATTGGCAAAAAGACCAAGCCATCGTCTACGGAGGCTTCCAAGTCACGGTTCAAGAGCCGCTTTGCTGATTCGAGCGATGAGGAAGACGATGTCCCACGACACTTCCAAAGCCGTTTTGCAGACTCGGATGATGACGATGACTACGAATTACCGTCAGATCTCACGCCCGTTAGAGGCATTCCAAAGAGAGTCGGCGATGAAGACGGCGACTCCACGGATCTCGAAGACGAAGACAGCGACGCCGAGCCTGCATTACCAAGCACCAAGGACATTGAGCAAGGTAAACTTGCGCCTACGAACGGAGGTGCGAATGGCAAAGAGTCGAATCTGGCTATAGGATCTCTGCTCAACAGCAAGCATGCCCCCGTCGTTCTGCCCACCATTGAAGCGGGCAAGAAGGCGAAGGCCAGACGTGGTTTCTTTGGACTCGGCAAGAAGAAGGCACCTGCTTCTTACCTCGCTGAAGTTGATACCGATGCTCGTAACGGCGCATCTACCGATATCCCCATGCCACCCAAGCATCGCAATCGCGACGTCAACCGACCGCTGACGCCCATCGGCGAGAACAAGGACATCGAAGCCAGAGAACCAGCATCACGCTCACCGAAGCTCCAACGCCGCAGCATTACCCCTCAATGGGGCCGCTCGACCTCGGACTCGTGGCCTCTTCCCCAACCACCAGCAATCGGAGAGGAACAGCGACCTGTGAGCTCCGACGGGATAGTGAAGCGCACTTCGTCTCTCCGCCCCACGCTCAAGAAACGCCAATCTTCTCAAGTCTCTGAAGCGCGCACCGCCCCCGATTTGAAATCTGGCAAGAAGAAGAAATTCAAAGGGCTGAGGCGGGTCTTTGGCCTCAATGATTAAGGTGTGTTGGCGTTGATGGCTAACACACTGCGCAGGCATCCAAGGTCCCTGTCAGAGCCGTATGCTTCGCGTCGCACGTACAACCATAGCCACAGAGCGAGGCATGGTAGATCTTCGTCCACAGCGTCGTCAGGTCCATCGAGGGCTTCGGTCACCTCGTTTGTGCGTGCTTCAGTTATTGTACTGGGGTGTTATCGCCCATAGATCTCATCGACCATGAAGGAACGCTGAGGTCGTTTGTGATTCCCCCCTTTTCAACACCATCGCCCATTGCCGCGCTCCCCTCTTTCCGCTTGCCTGAAACATCACACTATTACATGTATATTTCCTTGTATTTCCTTTGTTATTTTTGATTTGATTCTTGCATGGATCATACGGTGAGCACGAAAGATACCAATTTCCCTTGTTTAGCACGTTTTGGCCCGTAGTTTGCATGACCATATTCGTAAGATCATGTGTTACGGAGGTGGGACTTTTTGTTTCTTGAAACGCATGGCATAGGATACGGCAGATGCACTTGCTTGCTGCTGCTGTTCGCCATCTTTCTCCTGCTTGTTCGCTTCTGGCTATGCTATCTATGTACATGTATACGTTTTGACGATCAGAGGGTTTGCACTTTGTTTCGTGGATTCTCCGGATACGTACATATTTAATTGTTAATGACGAGAATTGTTTGGAAGGGTTTGGGTTCGGTGCTGGTGTGCTTGTATGCATGCAACGTGCCGTGACGTAGCAACGTAGATTAGCCTTGGAGGTCGACATCTCCTTGCAAACCCCATCTTCATCGGCTGACGAATAACGGCGAACTATGGTCGGCCTCCGATGTGTCTCTTTCCCTCTTTGCAGACCCACCGAAACTTCTCGGGAAAGATGGGAAATTTGCCAAAGACTTCAGGGAAGACACCGGTTTGATGGCGGATAAAAGGCCTCGGGCTTGTGGTCTTTGCTTGTCAGGTGTCATGCTTGTTTTGAACGTATGGAAAAAGGCAATAGTAAAGGAGGGAATGTCTAATTATAATGCGGCTGAAGTATTCGCGAAGTGAAAATCTTACATGGAAATAAGGTCTTTAGTTTGTAGATGTTGAGCAATGGCCTTTCACCTCTCGTCTCCGAAGAACCACAAATAGGCCGCAATGCAGAGAGCTCTAATAATCCTGTTTCGACTTTCTGACGTTAATCGGAACACACCGGACATCCGCCAGACTACCTCAAGCTCTACATCAACCGTTCCGTCGGAAAATTGCCATGAACTGAAGTGTGAGAAAGCGGTCAGATACAGCTCTTCATTCCATGACTGTATTCGAGCGTTATTTACGTGCCCCCCAGCCCAATGCTACCTCGCGTGTTCAGATCAACTCCGGTCCCGAATAGATGCCAGCCCACAGTCACTGCCTCAGCTCAAGTGCTGACGCGATACAAAGCAGCTGACTGACCACCAAAACGGGCCCTCGACTGAAGTGTTGTTGAGTTTTCGTATCCCACCATCCTAATATCGCAAATGTTCGCGATGATCCTGCCTGAAAGTACCGCTGAAAATAGATGACCAGTGGATGTGCCCGTTTCGTATCTTCCAGCGAATGAGGCTCTTATATATCAATTTCTTGGAAGGCAATGAAAGGTGGCTCGAGCTGTGTGTGATATGCTGTTACGAGATCATGTGCCACACGTTGTGGCGTAAGTATAAAGATGGTAGATCCGGTCATGATGAATTGATTCCTCACTTCTAATCGACATCTCTTGCTATATTCACTTCTACACTCTCTGCAAGGACGACAATGTACTCACTCGCTTTCCTCTCCCTCATCGCTGGCGCACAAGCCGTGGGTCGAGCCATCGTCACAAACCAGTGTGACACACCCGTCTACCTCTGGTCCGTCGGCGGCGACACCGGACCGCAAGTCACACTCGGAAAGGACCAGTCCTATAGCGAGCCGTTCCATCGCGACCCCAAGTCCGGCGGTATCTCGCTCAAGCTCACCTCGGTGGAGAACGGCATCTTCCAACCCAACGTCACCCAGATCAATTTCGCCTACAACCTCGACGTCGACACGATCTGGTACGACTTGAGCCAGATCTTTGGCGGTGATGCCAGTGGTCGGACCGTCAGTATCAAGCCGACTGATGCCTCCTGCGACAGCATCACTTGGCCATACGGACGGCAGCCCGCTGGGAGCCAAGTCAAGAACTGCCAAGCAAACACCGACTTGGAGCTGACATTCTGCACCGGGCACTGTCTGCCGTCGTGGAGTAGGTCCAGCCAGAATCAATGTGAATACGATTACTGACCATTGTGAAGGCCCTTGTGGAAACGCCGCCCCAAACGACCCGAGAGTTTGCTGCACGCATTGCATTGGAGGTCACCACTGTGTAGCACCACCTTCCTAGGCTCGCATGGGGCGCTCTGGCCTTGCTTTCGATATATGCTGGCAATGGGTACGGTCATTCTGGGTATTCGGATCGTTTGATGGCTGTAAATCTTGGCGGATGCTCCGATAAATAGCGACACTTTTCATGCTGGAGATTGGGGAGGCTTCATTGGTGGTAGGAGGGTTTTCAACAAACTACTCGGTATTTCGGACTCTGTTCAGTGAGGCGTCTATGGAGTTTTCTACGCTCGATCAGGTTACTGCAAGTTACTATACAGATACTATTTAGTAATGTAGATTATAGGTCAGTATATCCTAGGAATTGATGATTCATAAAATTGCCGAATTAGTACATTTACATGACGTTGGAAAAACATTTCCCCGCGCATGTGTGCGCAGGGCGCCTGGTAAGTAGCTCCTTTTTAAACTGTGGGTACCTACTAATTGTATACACCAAACCAATAAAAGCCAAGTTGGCGTTGGAAAACAGCTACAGCGCTACGAATCGTTGAATTTCCACTGAACAGAGCCTCAAACTCCAGTTTCGGATTGGAATCAAACGGATGCGCAAACAGTACAAGACTGTTCAAAAGCGGTATGGTGTGTGACGTAACAAACTGCAGCCTAGCTCTTAATTCGGGCCGCTGTCCTCCTTACCGCAACACTTCATAGAAGCATTGCATTGAGAAGCAGTGACAATCATCAATTCCGATCACGATGGAAACTCCGTCATTGCTATGCTTGCCCGATGAAGTCCTTCTCCAAATCGTTTTACGACTCGCCAATCCATTCAAAGAGGTCCGCGATAATCATCTACTGGAAGAAGGACCCACAGATTACTACCATGACATCAATCACGTTGCTTTGCTCTGTCTCCGTCTCTCCATGATAGTTCGCGAGGTCATTCTCATCGACCCGGTTGTCCCTTTCACGAAGCTAGACAGACTGGCCCGCACCTATCTCGATCATCTCGACCTTGCGCCGAAAGCTCGCTCGCTGGAGATCGTATGCGGCTTCCAGAGCACGCTGAATCGAAGAAACGACGACTATGGATGGCCACAAGTCGACAAGGATTTCGAGACCGCATGCATTGAAGTCATCAAAAAGCAGCCAATTCACGAAGAACATAAACAGGACTGGATGGCGCAATTGGTCCAGCAGAGAAAGAATCGGGATACCGATTCTATACTCGCCGATTTTGGAGTGCAAACCCCGTTTTTCGGCCTTCTCCTGGTACTCATGCCCAACCTGCGACGACTACTGCTGGGTACTCTGAACAATACCAATGTCCCGACCCTCATGGATCTTTTGTGGGAAACGCAACCCACATTTGCATCGCCAGATCCTCCATTCTTCGAAAAATCATGGCATGATGGATACATGAGGGACGCTCTCCTATTGACTGCACCGAAACTGGAGCAGCTCGAGTGTCCACTCCACTGGACGGGCCACGGCTTCACGATCAAAGACTACACGATAAGCAAAACCATCAACAGTCTCCTTCCCTTCCGACAACTACTCCACCTGACAATTCCAGGAGACGCTTTTCGAGCTCGTCCGTTCATGGCTTATGGGGCGACACCGTCAGACCTTCGCAACATACAGCTTCCCCCTACGCTAAAACACATCAACATCGTGGACGGTAAAGACTATGCAATCGCGCGATGGATTCCCAACATGTTACAACACTCGAAGTCTGCATGCAAAAATCTTAGGACGATTGATATCTTCCGTTTTTCCGATCCGGACCGTAGTACGTGGAGAGTTAAGTGGGTTCCAGTTCTCGACCTTGCCGAGTCACTTGGTGTTCAGATCAAAATCTATGTGTCCGATGATAGGTCCATTGGAAAGAGAACGACGATGCTCAATTACTTCCAGAATCGGGATGGTCCGAGGACGGGTCTAGTGCAAGAGGTGGATCTGGGGGTAGAGTAGCAGAAAAAATGCTCGTTGTTGAGCTCCAACGTATTGACCGATACGAATGAACAGCAAGGAGGCACACGATGTGTAGGAAAATTCACTTTCGGAAGACCTCAAACTGTAACATGCCACCATTCAAACGTTGTCAGTCGTCAAACCAAATGCCCTCAACAGCTGCCCCAGAATTGTTCCAGCCCAACAACGTCACGCTCCTCGGGATCACCCCAAGTTCCGAGCCATCTAGCGACGTTTCCCACATTCTTTGCTTCAGTACCTTCGTCCTACTCAGGCTTCGTTTCTCCCATGCACTCCACCACGACCTGAACTCCCGCTTCATCGAGCTTGCCCCACACAACGTGATCGTCCCACGCAAGGATACCGTAGTCTACGCCGGCCTCGTCGGAAGTCTGAAGCGTGAGCCTCTTGAAGTTGGGGAAAGCACTTCGGTTCAATAGGAACTCGGCTAGCCACTCCCGGATCTTCATTTCGGGGAACTGGATGCAGATACTTGCCAAGGATGATGGAAGGACCTCGACGATGGGGGTGTGAAATTCGGACCTGGGGGATCCAAATCGATACGTGCGCGGGACCAAGAGCGTGTATGGGATGGTGAGGTGTTTGAGTTGCTCGAAGGTGCTCAATGTCGAAAGAGGTCTGATGTGCTTGAGATAGTGAACGTCCTGATAATCACCAGCTGTCTGTCGAACCCCATCGTTCCATTTGTGCCCAAACGTGTATTCGGTGAAGACGAGTTGGAGCGACTCCAAACTTGCGGCCAACGGGGCCAGTCTCGTAATAAGTGCCGAACATTCACCTGGTTCGTTTTTCTTGATGATGAGCGTGGAATAAACTCCTCCCTGTATATCGTGCTCTTCTATGACGTTTCGGAAGTGGAGCGTCAAACTTCGTACAGAGCGCATGGAGTCCAGTTGTAGCAGCCTCGGTGCCACCATTCCAATTCCCCACTCCGCATCCACTGTCAGGAAAGACCGTGTCCAGCAGGTCGCAGTGATAGTCTTGAGAGTCGGTTCGTTGGATAATTCCATTTCTGGAACGTCGGGCTCGGCATCGATCATCCCCATGGGTCTTATCTGAGGCCACACGACCAAAGACTCAAGCGAAGGGAGCCCGAACCAATGTTTCGACATGGCCTTTCCGAACAAGTTCAACGACCGAACCTTTCGCAGGCCAGGAACCAAAAGTGGATCAAAGTTTGGACCACCTCCAAACAATTCCGAGAAGTTGCAGTTGTCGAAACTGCACGTGTTGCAAAGAAAACCGTTTCTGAGGTATGCATTCTCTGCGAAGAAAGCGAGGCACAAGGTCTCCACGTTCGGAAGAAGGAGGAGGACAATACCGATCCACGGCTTTGTTGATGGCTGCGTCAGCCGGTAACTCCAGATGCTCTGCCGCTGCCTCCGAGCATCATCATCACCGAGGCTACTCCAACCAGCTGAGTAGTCGAAGCAGAAGTTCCTGATTGTGTTGTCGAAGAAAGAGGTCTTGATCGTCTCAAAGTTTCGCATGTTTATATCGGCCGACCTGCCAGTATCACACCACCCCGCAGGTAGAGTCAAGTTGCGCACCAGTATCGCGAGGTCTCGGCGAGCAACGAGTGTGAATGCAAGAGGGACGATCTGAAGGATGAAGTCCGGCCTGCGTCCGCGGTCACGCGTTAGGGGAGATGGTACGACGACATGTTCGTAAAGCTCTGTTTCGGCAACGCGTCGGAGGTTCCTGCACGTTCTGGCCAAGTTGCAAAGATCAGTCGCGACCAACCGGTGGGCAATTCCCAGCAGGAGTTCGGCCGGAAGATCTGATAACCTCGACATGGTTGAAGGGCGTACTGTTGTTTTTGAAAAGCTTGGTACACTTTCCCTTAGCTTGACCTGGCGAGGTGTGGAAACGATGGAACTTTATTTGGTATATTGATGGTTTTGTGGTAATTGATGGAATGGATTTGTCAATTGATCGTGATAAGCGTTATGAGGATGTCAAATTGTCCTGGCTAATCGTTGTGCAGACTTAGTCTTGCGCTTGTCCACAAAGTAGGTACTCGCAAATGCGCCTTCTCCATATGTGGATGACTATTTACTTGCGCAAAATCGGGCCTCATTCTATCGATTCGAAATAGTTAATGCTCGTAGTTGGAGCTTCACTGCCTTCATCATAGCCTTGTACTTGTAGTCACAGATGTGAAACTATTGGTGCTCGAAGCACAGTTCAGTGATGGATAAAGCTGCACGTGATGCAGTGGACCTTACGGCATATCATTCTGCACATAAGAGCTTCAAAAGGGCCTTTCGCGGCATATCTTATCGTTGCATACGTCAATGGTGCTTGGCTATAGTAGTGTTCGGATATCATGCATGGTCATGACAGACCGCATGCAGCAAAGGCCTTAATCTACGCCTGTATTCTGTTCAAACCATCCATCTTCCGAAGATGCACAACATGCGTTTCCGTTTCTTACAAGGGACAACTGCCAACAATCAAGGCTTCGCAAATAAAAGAGCCGAGTCCAAGAGGGATCTACCTATCTGGGGGAAATGCTAAGCAACCGCCGCGCAAACAAAGTTCCCGTGATCGCCAGGAATGGAAGGCGAGACGACAAAGCATCCTTGCTGGTTGGTCAGATAAGTATACCTCAAGCACCCCACAGCAGCAGGATCCGATAAGCAGATAGTGAATGGTGCATAGTACCACGACGCGAGGTTGTATTACTTTTCCGGTAAGCAGGCAGTAAACGGCAGTACGGCGACGCAGGATCATATCACTTATATACTCCAGGACCTCACTCACACTGCGGGAGGCACCTCGTAGCAATGGCCACACGAACACACATCCTCGCTGGCTCAATTGGGCTTATTATTGGGCTTCTAGTTCCATCCGTCACGTCCGCTTGTGTTCCGGATGTACCGGCGAAGCTTCTCTGGGATCCAGCAGTGCTTAAGCACCCAGCCGTGACTTCGGCATTTGATGCTGTTGAAGAAGCATTGAGCAGCCTCTACGTGAATACTACTCGTGATGGCCTCAGCTTCGCAATCGTAGGCACCCTTCCATCCCATCCATTGCAGCTCCACTCATCTCGCGCACCAGGTCCATGCCTCATCGCCAGAGAAAGTCTTCGCATTCAACAACGGAACGCTCAAAGTCAACGAGACCTCCCTGGAATCCACACAGAACACCGTCAATAGCGATTCCATCTTTCGCATCGCTTCGGTGTCAAAGAACTTCGCAGTCTTCTCCGCTCTGCTGGTCGAGAACCTTTCAAAGTCACGAAACGTGTCGCTTGAACTGACTCTGGATACCCAAGTGCGCCATCTACTTCCCCAATTCAGTCTTCCAAAGGCAGATTGGGAAGATGGAGGCCGTGAGATCACTTTGAAAATGTGTGCTAGTCACACGAGCGGCTTGCCAAGGGAAAGTTACAGCACCGATTTCAACATGGTCGCTGGTACAGGGAAAGCGGACGCCGATTCGATTGGCAAGCAGTGGGCTGGCGCGACACCTGAAAAGGTGTTTGAGACCATCAAGAGGATCGGTCTAATGTTCGCACCTGGACAGAAGGCGGGCTGTGAGTAGCGCGAGATCAGGTCCCAGCAAAAGACAGGATCGACTGACTGGGTGTAGATTCCAACGCTGGTATTTCTGTCCTCGGAAGTAAGTATTCAGTCGTCAATTCCCCGGAGATACTTCGTATTAAGAAATGCTTCAGGCGCTGTCGTGAGCTACTACAACAACCTTACGGGTTCGAACTTGACTTGGAGCGAGCTCGCTATGAAAGAAATATTCACACCACTCAACATGACGCACAGCTTCTTCGGCAGCATACCGGACAAGCTGCTTCCATACACGGGTGTACCCGGTGGTGCAAACTTCGCCGATCTCATTGTCGGCGAAGGGTACAATCCTGCCGCTGGCATGTGGGTGAGTGCAATCCCCGAGCTTTTCGAATCATAACCGACGAGTAACGCAACCAGACTTCTGCAAACGATCTATCAAAGTATCTACACGCCATCTGGTTGAAACCATCTCCATCATCGATGATCACTATTCCCCAACGCCGACGCTCACTGGCTCCTACGATCGCACTTCAAGATGGCAAACAGCTAACTGGGCCTGGCTGGGAGATCGATCTCTTCAATCTGCCCACCTCAAGTGCATCGACCGCCGTCAACAAAACTTATTTCACTTATGGGAAATCCGGCGATGGTGGAGGCTGGCATTCGTGGGTCGACGTCATTCCCAATCTAGGCTACGGAATAGTCGTCTTGTCCCAGCAGAGTAGGACCAAGGGTTATTCGAGAATCGTTCCAACGACCATACAAGCAAAAGTCCATGATATTTTGATCCCCGCTTTTGCCGGAGCGCTGAGTTCGCTGGTCGAGAAAAGGTTCGCAGGGAACTATACCGGCGGACGGGACACTGGACTCTTCTCGGACCAAGTCAAACCCAACGCCACAAATTCCGCAACCTATGCAAGGTTTGAAGTCGAAGAGCAGATCCTATACATGCGGGAGCTAGTCATCAATGGAACAAGCGCGCTAGAGGCGCTCGACCAACTGAGCTGGACTGCAGACTATCGATCGAGACTTTACTCTACCGAAGTCGGGGTGGCGCTTACGCCGGTCGAAGGGGCGAGTGAGACTGCGCAATTTGGAGAGGGAACGCAGATATGGAGAATGCTGATTCCGGGCTTGAATTCGTGTGACTGGTTCGATTATGATGGGTACAAGGATCAGAATGGGTGGCCTGTGGGTAAGATGGTGTTTGTGGAGAAGGATGGGGGCGTGGAGTTCCATTATCCACCGTTCGATGTTGTTTTTTCACGAGATAAATAGGTCTAAACTCTGGGAGAGTGATTTGGACGATAAAAGCTTGAATTCTAGAGCCTTGTCTAAGACTGCCGTCAAGTATACGTTGAGTAATTGCAATGACTGGTCGTCGAGAGCGGGTGCTCCTACCACCACGCTCATTTCGCTTTCCATATCCGTGTTTTCGACCAACGTGTCATCTCATGGTAAGCTTGAACGCCGCTCAGCCTGAAGTCTTGTCGCTCTCCATGGGGCCAGGTCTTGGCATCATGTGATTGAGCTTTTCACCGCTGCACGTGCCCTCGGCGGACTGCATATGCCTATAGTACGCGGCATGGTACAAAGAAAGCGTACCGTGATACCGCTGAAAACAGTCCGTCTCTTCAGGATCAGGATGATCGAGAGAAGACCTTGAAAGTAGGGAGGAGCGTGTGAAAACATCCTACCGATACCCCTCTTACCTGTCTGCGCACGCTCTAGGGACGCAAAACCACCTATAGTCAATATAACATCTGAGTTCGTAGAGCAAGCCCGAAAACCGTCTTCATTTCGCATATGTTGCTCTGGGACTCTTTATGATTGAACATGGTTACTTTGCAATTAGTGGAGCTGCAGCCCTATAGCATATATCTATATCACCCCCGGAGATGACGGAAGGATAAAAAACGGGTTTTGCATTACGTTCCCGGTCATCGGCGCCTCATCTCCCTCGAGCCCCACTTGGTCAGAAGGCATCGGGCCGAACACGACGCTAATCCAACATTTGTCCCGAGACTACCAAGCATCTCATTCTATTTCATTACATCCCCCGCGTTGGGCATCCCCCTAAGAAGTTTAACCATGTATTCGGCGAACGGCCTTTTTCGCTGTCTATCACAACATCTACTTGGCGATTGTTGATGTTCGTCGTGAATTCCGGTATAGTCTAGCTAGATGCGTAGCAATCATTTCGAGCTAGCACAACATGAGAAGCGCATGCATGTTCGCAATCAGCATGCCGCGTTGCTGCAATATGCCGAATGGGATTGCTACATATGCTGAATGGGGCTGCTGCATATGCATACCCAGCTAATAGCTGATGAAGAGTGAAGGTAGCTTCTACGACTTCGCCTCACCCTTTTTGAGCTTCAGTCGCTCCCTTGTGTTGAATCCCTCTCATTTCTAGAGCGCGATACCTTCAACATGTTCCTCACCATCCCATGAGCGCTCACGGCGCTCCTCCTCATCACCTCCACCACCACATTCGCCTCCCCCGTTGAAGTTGCCAAAAGAGGATCCAACTCAACCTCCCCCAACTCACCAAAAGTTTTCATAATATCCATGTTTGACCCCGAGGCCGAGATATGGTGGAACAAGCCCGAACTCGACATCCTCGCAAACAACATCACAGCCCTGGCTTCTCTTCTCTCTTCCCCGATGCCCACTGTACAGCCGATGGATTGGTCTGCCAACTCGTTACGGGGGAAGCCGAGATCAACGCCGCAGTTACGTTGACTGCGCTCACACTCGCTCCGGCGTTCGGCCTGACCAAAACGTATTTTCTGATTGGAGGGATCGGAAGCATCAATCCGGAGGTTGCCACGGTCTCTTCGGTGATATTTGCCTGCTACGCCATCCAAGCTGCTCTTCAGTACGAATTCGACATGCGCGAATTGCCCGACAACTTCACGACCGGATACGTACCGCAAGGCAGCATCCGTCCGGACCAATACCCGGCATCCATCTACGGGACCGAGGTTTTCGAGCTGAACAACGAGCTCCGACACATTGCCGCAGACTTTGCAAGGAAGGCGACGTTGAACGACAGCGACGAGGCCATCGCGTACCGCGCGCTTTACGCCACGAACGAGACGGGCGGCGACATCTATGCAGCCGGGGCGGCGCCGCCTACAGTCGTGGAGTGCGATGTTGCGACCAGCGATGTGTATTTCTCCGGCAAACTCCTGGGTGAAGCTTTCTCGAACTACACCGCGCTCGTAACGAACGGGACGGGTGTGTACTGCAACACTGCGCAGGAAGACAATGCCAGCTTGGAAGCCTTGATACGCGCACACGCTTCTGGTCTCGTCGACTTCTCGCGCATCATCATCATGCGCACGGCTTCAGACATGGATCGGCCGTATCCTGGACAGCAGGCTACGGAAAATCTGTTCTGGGCGAATCAGGGTGCGTTTACGCCGGCTATCCAGAACATCTACCTTGCGGGCGTGAAGGTGGTTGAGGGAATCTTGGATGGGTGGAATACGACCTTCGAGCAGGGTGTGAATGCTACAAACTATGTCGGGGACATCTTCGGCACGATTGGGGGAACGCCGGACTTCGGGCCAGGCGCTGTGTTTGAGGAGGAGCAGACGAGTCTTTCGCGGGGGGAATGGTTAAAAGAACGCTGAAGAAGGGGAAACAGATGAAAGGGAAGAGGGACTTCGTGTATAAGCTATGGCAGTAATTGCCGAATATTGATACCCCATCTTTCATCATGTAGCAAAACTTCATAGGGTATTGGCATTGTCTACTCGCACGTTAGCCATCCCAGATACGTTATACTGTAAATTGTCCTTTATAGCCTTCGCCGCTTTGTACTCTAGATAGAGGAGGAGGTGCGTGCGTCTAATCACAAGCATTAGCATAACAGACTCAGTCTTCCCCATCCCTATTATATTCCCTAACACGCCCCCGTTGCGCCAGGAAAGCTCTTGCATATATAATTGGTAAGCCTCAGCAAGTTAGTAACTGGTAATAAATATGACTTTCGAGAGCTTCTACTAGAGAGGAAGCTTGATGTCGCTGTAGCTTTGCATCTAGTCAGTACTAAAGCCGAAGAACTACGCGGCCTGGATCCACTCGCTTTTATCACAACGCTCGATTAGGCAACCGGCTACATTCATCATTGCATTGTTTCCCCTATAATCAGGCCAGCGTCCCGGCACGGTTTGAGACTCTAGAGGCCTGTCTACTTACCTCAAACTTAGTATTACCCTGCGCTTATCGCTTTCCGTCTTTTCTAATCGCCTCCTTTCCTGCTCGTGTGTCTTGATTACGTCATTGGTAACTTCATCTTCGTCTACCTCAGATTCAGTGTCTGGGGTAGGCCCTCGCTGTTTGCCCCTCTTTTTCCTGTTGAGCTTGTCTTGCTCTTACTCCGAAGATGAGGCTATAAACACAGCTGATGGGTGTAATTTAGGGGGTGGCCGGTGATTCGTGCTTTCCTCGTAGATCGGCTCCGTCGGCGGTGGCGATTAGGGTGCGGGCGCGGGCGCAGGCGGGCAACGGCGTTCATGTGAAGCTGCGGACAGTCAGCATTTGTATAACTGGACAACACCACGTGGGTTTTGCATCCATACAGCGTGTCTAGCATACCTTTACCACAGACTAGAGTGAGACAGATGTATTTAAACTTTCTGTTCCGGGACATCATCACAGCACACCTCAGTGTACTATTGTCTGTGACTTTTGTTCCAAGGCAAGGCTCGACGAGATAAGATTGGCCTTTCCGAAATTCCGGTATCTTTTTTTCGATGCGTTGTTGAAGCTGGTCAAACTTGAGATCATCTATGTCCATGTCCTCGTCTTCCATCTCCACGGCAACCTTTGCTTTTTGGTCGTATGGCACCCAGATTGTCCACATATCTACTAAGAGGATAACTCGACGTTTCGTGCTGTCCTCGATGAGGATCAGGGAGTCTCGCAGTAGCAGCTTGGCGTCTCTCACCTTCATGTAGTCCATGGGAATGATTCTGGTGAGAGGCATTGACGAACGTGGTCCACTGCGGCCGATGCCTTCTACCTCTTCTCTAAGCGCATCATCCATTGCGGTGTCGCTTTTATGGTCATGCTTGTTCGGACGGAATCGGCGTAGGAGGTCCTGAAATAAAGTGTCGATGGTTGATTCTCTGATGCTGTTTAGCACGGCGGCGTGTCTGAACCGTGGATCCTCAAGCCCGTCAAACCACTTCCACCTCCAGGATGAACACCTCAGCTGCTCGATTTCGCCTGCAGCGGTCGAGGGCATTGTGATGGTGGCCCATATATTAATCTCTTCCATGTTCTGCCGCATGCTATCGATAAGCTGAGACCACTCGTCCTGACCGAGTCCCCAGAACTTTCGTAGCTGCTCCGCCGATTTGAGGGTCTCCAGATTTGTATTCTCGGAAGGTGCCCATGCTGCCGGGGACTCTCTGCCTTCCGACGCCATGGGAGGCCAGCGTGACGCTCGCGATGTTTGGGGTAGGCGGGTTGGCTTTTGTAGGTGATGTATAGGTCAAGGGGATACACTCTATCTGGCATGGGTTAACACAAGGCTGTCTTGTATGCGTGTGGAGATACCCACGATCTAGATGCTGCTGTGGGCGTGTAGTCCAATGGTTGCCGCCGCGTCGTCTTTTGTTTGGATTGGTGCGTCTGTTTCGAAGGCGAGAGCGTTTTTCTGCGCGCGTGCGCGCTGTGGTGCTTGAGAGTGTGGTATAATTTGGCGAGGGAGGAGTGGATGGATATAAAAGCGTGTAGGTAGGTGAGTATAGTCGAACGCAGACGAGACTACAGCGGAGGTGATGGTGAGGGCGGTGATGGTGCAAGTAGGGTTAGTAACGCGCTCTTACTAACACAGGATAATGTATCTCATCTGCTAGGTAGGTGCGTAAGCCTTATCTTGTCATAGAGAGCTTGCGTATTAATGGGTTAGTTAATAGTGCTTGTCTATTACTCACTACGTTATGTTCCCCGCCTTCGCTAAGTCGACGACCAGGAACTGTCTGTGACCGTTGAGGCTGGAAAAGTAACATTCTGTGGGGTATCAGAGCGTTGATGACATTGGCTTGGTAGCAGAGGCAGGAGTAAGTTTAGATACTTTGTCTACTATCGCATGCGATCCTGCAGGGCCAGGTAGTTGAACTTGAGAAGGAAGTAGACCAGTGAGTGACGATTGATTGATTGATGAAAAATGAGGAAGCTGCTAAAGAGTCATCCGGGAGAGCGGGCGGCTGGGTTTTATCCATTTCGTCAACGTGCTTGAAGGCCTGGGGGTCATCTCTCTTCCATATTGTGTCCTTTTTTTTTCCGCAGTGCCGTGCTGCGTCAAACGTCCAGAACAGCAAGCGGTACACCACCGGGGAGAGACGTTCACACATAGCTGCTTCCCACCAAAACCCAGCGCAGAGTTGAGTCATCGTTGCGATCATATACATCATACGTACAGCCCTCCTGTTGTTTCCTGTGCTCACCCATCAACCAATGCATTTACAAGAGAAAAGTCTCGGGGTATCAACAAAAGAATGCGGCCATGCATGCGGTCCCCATGGTTATCCTCCCCATGCATTTAATGCCCAACTAATCACGTCTCATGCTCACGGAACACCCACCATCTCCAACTGTCCCGCCCTTTCATTAACCTTGATGACTCTGCTCCTCAATACAGGCAGGTTTTCCTTGTCACTTTCGCCGCCCGTATTCAGCAATGGCAGCGCCCCCATCATGCTCCGCCTCAGTGGCGAAGGCGAGGCCTGCAGAGGCGACGAAGCCATTGTAGTCGTCACGCTCAATCCTTCAACACCGACCTCGAGTTCCTCTACACGGCTGTCGTCTTTGTCCCTGATGGTGAGCTTGTTCATCTTTATGATGTGTTTTGTTTCCTCGGTTGAGCCGGGAAGGTAGATGCGTTTCGCACCAAGAGTGCGTTTGATATCTTCGAGGAGAACTTCCATGGGGCAGATGTAGGCGATTTTGTTGCGCTCGCACCAGGCAAGGACGTGGCCGACGACACGGTGGGTGCCATTCTGTATAACCCATGCACCAGAGTCACCGCCAACTGTGGAATTTGTCAGTCGTTGAATCCGGCGCGAAAGACATCTTGATACGTATCAAGATGTTTGGATGTAAGGATACGTACCACCGAAGCCACCAGCAACATGCCAACTCCGCGAGAACGTCTTCCTACGATATATTCTCACGGAGCTCATGGCTGGTCCGACCATCCCACCCTGCAGTCCCGTGGTCCTGCCAAAGCAATGCACGTTCAGTCCACCAAGGCTATCCGCGCTAGCAACACCGTTTGGGTATTCGTCTTCTTCGGGCTTGTAGTGGCGCCTGTTGACGGGCTGCTCGAGCTTAGCCGAGATGCTACGCTGCTCAGGTGAGATGTTGCGGCTGATGCAGAAGCGACGACCGCCCTGGACGAGATTGTAGGGTTGCAAGCGGTCATCGTTGATTTTGAGGAGTGCCCAGTCAATTTCGTGGAGGATACCATCTTTCTTCCAGCGGCGGATACCGGAGGATGCGTGCACATGACCGAGCTCATGCGAATCAAGGTGGTCATCGTCACGATCTTCTTCGTTGGGGAAGAAGTCATCTTCGACGTCATCTATAGCCGGCTGGGTGATCCTGATCTCCTCACCATCGCCGACTTCGATGCCATCAATGTCACCTGTGGTTGCCCTTGAGATTGCCGAATCAGCAAGCTCGGATTCTGCTTCCGACTCTTCGTCCGTGTCAAACTCGGAGTCATCAGACAAGTTGAACGATTCATAGCCATCGTCATCACTTTTGAAGGCTTCATCATCGGAGATCTCGAGATCCCAGAGGGGCATGGGCGAATTGAGTGCAACCTGGACGCCAGGTTGCGCACCCATGCCCATAAGCCAAGTGTTTGCGTTGGCGCTCGAGAGAACGGGTGCTGGGCTTTCGTCGCCAGCGTCACTCTCATCATCTGATGGGGCGTCCAGGAGATGGTGCACACCTGGCTCTGTCAGCGTCTGTCGGAGGTTGCAAGGATGATTCGCATACTCATCCCCAAAGGCTCATCGTCGACAAGGATGACACCTCCGTATGAGACTGGTGGGAGGTGCTCGCCGCGAAAAGCGCCGATAGAAGCCCCACAAACGGGTCGGTGCTGGTGGTAAGGGTTCATGACATGCATATCGCCGCAGCTGTCGGTGTTCATCATAGAGCGGTGCGGAAGCCTGCGACGACGACTGGATCGGTTGAGCTTCGACCGTCGGATCTTCCCACGTCGGACCTTGAGGTCGTATACGGATGCATCGTATTTGAACTTGCGGCTGAGGATATGTTTGACCTTTGGGACGCTGCTGCAAGTGACGAAGATGGTCGGGTGGGCTTTTTCTGGCGTCTCGCCCATGGCGACGAGGTCGATACTGACGGTTTCGTCGGACTCCTTCAGTGCGCGCTCGATGAGTCGCTCCAAGCGGGGTAGCATATGCTGGTGCCACTGGTCGAGAATCTCGGGAGAGAATTGTGCCGGATGAAGTCTTATCTTTGGGCGGGGTGCAGGCTCGACATCGGTGTTGATGTTTAACGACGAGCGCTTTGGGCTATTGCTTTGATCCATGTGCCGCTGGATTTCGATAGAGTGGGTTTCGTACTGTTGTGGCTTCTCTTCAGGTTCCGGCGTCGGGTAACCGATGGCTGCCTGTGGCCAGTGGCGGATACCGTCAGTGATCAAGGCGCCAATGGTGTTTGTGCGACGTTGCTTTCTTTGTCGCCAAACTTTCTGAATGAGCGTTATCTTGTCCTTGTAGTCCTTGAGAGACATGGACCTGGGTGGGGACACTGTAGACTCTGTCTGCAGTGCGCTTGGGCGTGGAGTGGTGTTGTTTGACCGTTCTTCGAGTTCCTGTGTATCTGGCGGTGTGTCAATCAATGTCCCCGACTCCTCGAGCGGATCACGCTGCTCCCAATCCATCTCGTACGAATATTCCTCCTTGGGACTTATGAGTTGAGAGAGGGACTTGCGGATAGAGTGCGGCGAGCGTTGACTGCCGTGTCGCGATAGATTGGGCGAGTTCTTGGGTGACGGCTTGGACAAGGACTTTGTGCGTTCAAGAGCATGCGAACCTTTCTCCAAAGCCCAACGCTTCGCGCTTCTATATGACGGATTCGAGGGTATGTCTGCCAACTGAGTATGACTCCCGGGTTTGCGTTTCAGCGGCGACGAGCCGGCGATATGCGGGGCATTGCCGCTCAACTCACCCCATTCAAACCCTGGCTCGACCTCATCGAGGAGGCAACACCGTTGCAGCCTAATGATTATGCGGTTGTAGAGATGGGAGAAATTCTGCAGACTTTCGGCACCAGAAGCAATGCGATCAGCGGCCGAAAAGCAGTCGCGCACGACTTGCATGTAGGCGGTGCCACACTTGGACGCCAGGCGCCGAATGTAGACATCATCCACCCTCTGCTTGAAGTCGGCAAGCGTGTACTTGGGCTTCCACAGATCAGCAAGCGGCTGCCACAAGCCAACCTCGAGGAGAATCAGACCCAGACTGTAGAGGTCGAATTGAGGGCCATACTGCTTGCCCTTCTCGCCCGTGAACTTGGGGTCTTCCGGGTGGCGGTAGATGTTCAGGGCCGGCATCGTGTTGGTAGGCTCGATATCGTACTCGGAGAAGAGATCGAAGGAGCAAATCACAGGCGAACGCAGGGCGTATTGGAGGGCTCTGCTGTTCGCAGATTGCCGCCTGCTCTTCCGGAACACCAAGATGTTGCTGCTGTTGACGTCCTTGTGGACGAAGTTGTCACCATGGATCTTGCTAAAGGTGGAGCCGAGGGTGAAGGCCAGCCGGAAACGGTCTTCGAGCGGCGGGGTGGCGCTGTTCGAGTTGTGCAGCGACTTGGAGCCGGTTTGGAGAACGCTGAGCAGCGTCACGGGGCGCAGCTCCTCGGCCGACTTGGATGCGTCGGAGGCACCCGAGTAGACGAAGGACGGGAGCTCAAACACGAAGCCGAACCGGGGCTGGGCTGGGTCTTCGAAATATCCCCGGCAGGCCAGGGTTCCATGGAAGGTCTGATCGTTTGCCAGTTTCGCCAAAATCGAGAGAAGCGTGTCCAGACGGTCCGCAGGGGGCGGTACTCCGGTGAAGCGATAGGCCGGGTCATAGGTGGCGTACTCGACGAGCACGGGAGATTCGATGCTCTTGCTGCCGTCCGTCTTCCAGGGGTTCGTCGAGCTGTGCCTGGTGCGAAGTTTGCCGATAACGCGGATGGAAGACTTGCCAACGCTCTCGTAGGGCGGGGGCTCCTCCGCAGGCAGGACCAGATCCGAGGGGTCCAGGCGGGGCGGCAGGCTGGATGCGGAAGATGGGAGGTTGGCGTCCTGGGGGATGGTGGCGGGGTTGATGAGGGTGATGTCGGACGCACTGTACTGGGCGGAGAGAAAGACAGAGGCGGCGGACGGACGAGGCTCCGAAGCAGCCTTCTTGCCAGAACCAGAACCAGAACCAAAACCGGGACCGAGACCGAGACCGGGACCAGGACTGGGGCCACGCGCACCTTCGCGGTGGATGCGGCGTGTTTGGGAGAGACTGTAGAGAATGTCGATGGACGCGGTCAGATCCTTGGCGAGGTCCTCGTACCGTGACCTGTCGGTGGCCGCCCACGAGGGGGGATCAGATGCGGGAGGCCGACCCTTCGCGCCCGACAGTGTCCTGGCCACGGGCACGGCGGGCGGGTGCATTCGCTCGGCCTCGTCCAGTATGTCTTTGATGGTGCCCAGCACACTCGTCACGGTGCCCGTCAAGCCTGCCCGCTCGACGCCCTCGTCGATGTCCTCGTCCTGGCTGCCCTTGGTGCTGTCGCTCCATTCCAGGCCCCATGCGATCAGCCGGTCCTTTTGGATGCGGTATTTGCGGTGCAGCGCGTTGACCTCGGGCTGCGCATCGGGCGGGTCCTGCTCTACCACGGCGTCGCAGGACGCCTTCGTGTCCGAGTAGAGCTGCGTCAGGCGCCGCGGCAGTCGACTTATCGTCTCCATGTCTGCAGAATGCGATGCAGCGCGTCAAAGGGCGGCGTCAAACATGTGTATCTATATGGGAGGGGAGCAAAGCGACTGCCTGGAGGCGTCGTCGCATACTATGTACTGTGTAGGTAATAAGCCTGCGGGTGCCATTGCTGATGCCTGGAGTGCGCGTCGCGGCTCCGAGGCGTGATTGGCCGGCCGGCGCAGCCACAGTGGCGCAGAGTCACGTGAGCCGGGCGCTCCGCCCTGCATCCCCACCGCATCTGGGCGGAGGGCGGGCGATCCGTGGACGAGGCGGACGAGGCGGACGAGGCAGACGCGGGCGCAACCATGTCCATGACCAACACTGACTATTTGAAAGGAACCTACTGCCCATCATCTGCCGCATCCCCCGCCTTGTCCTCCCTCCCGTCCAACCAGCTCGTGCAGTAGATACACCGTCTCGCCTGCTCACCGATATACTTCCGGCAGTACCTGCACTTGACCTGCCTCTTGACGATGTTGTCCCCGCTGCCGCGACTATACAGCGTGGCAATCGCCCACAGGCTGAACGCCACGATGAAGAACCTCATTATCTTGTCCAGGAAATTCCCCCAAGCGAACACCACCGCGCCGTCATCGAGCGCTTGGCCGAGCGTGTTGTAGCCGTTGGCGATGGACGTGTTGTAGTACGGGCCGTGTTTCAGCGTCGCGAATTTCTCGGGGAGGTTGCGCGCGAGGAAGGGGAGTAGGGAGATGATGGGCAGAAGGATGTCGGTTACGAGCGAGTTTGCGCAGGCGGTGAAGGAGGCTGCCAGGCTGAAGGATGGTGAGTACAGGCTCCTTTTTGTTCTTTTGTCTCTTTTTTTCTCTTTTCTTTTTTTCGAGAAGAAAGAAACAAAGGAAGAGAAAAAGCTCCCCAACCTACATCAATCCCACGGCTACTTCAAGCACGTTGTCACGGAGAGCAAAATTTGTGAAGCTATCCCATACGTGCCCCGTGTGCCTCCGCACGCCTTGCTCTGCATCGCGGAGGTATTGCGATGTACTGTCGTCGAGGCGTGGCATCTTCGTGTGCGGTGCCTTTACTCACAAGACCGGAGAGATGCAGATACGATAGACAAGTAGCGTGGTGTCGGTGTTGGTGTTGCACTGTGCAGCGGTGCGGAAGCCGACGTTGGATGCATGACGCGGAACACTGCGCGTCTGTACCATATGGCTCACCATATTGCTCAGGCCACCAATCAGACGAAGCATCACAGCCGACACCGACACTTTCCATCCACAGATGAATAATAAGCCGTGATCCCAATTCCAACTAGATATCCAGATAGACACCACGCAAAATCGAAAAGCCATTCTCGGGTCCCCTACCTACCCCTAACAATCCCCCAATCATGCCCGCCCCCTCCCCTCTCCCAACCTACCTCTACAAAATCCTCCCCGAAGCCCCACCGTCCACGCTCCCGGTGCGCCTGCCCCTCTCCGACCTCGACCGCAACGACGGCTACATCCATCTCTCCACTTCCGTCCAGGTGCCCAGCACAGCCGACAAGTTCTTCGGCGACTTCACCAAACTCTGGTTATTCAAGATCCGATACGAGGTGCTGGCCGCAGGCACGGATGGCGATGGCAGAGTGAAGAGTGAAGGAAGGCCGGAGATCAAGTGGGAGGAGGTTGGCAGGGGGTCTTTTGCGCACTTTTACGGGGGTGATTTGGGGGTTGGGAATGTGGGTGAGGTGATCGAGGTGGAGAAGAAGGGGAGCTGGGCAGAGAGCTTGAGTTTGGAGTGGTGAGGAGGAAGCAAAACCTACCTGTTGTCCAATGTCATTTCCCACCTACTCGCACCTGCACAGTTCCTGCACCGTACGGTGTAGATAGAAGCCCCGACAATCGTCCACATGCTCTTGGCTACCCCGTACGTCCGCGGCCGCAGCAGCAGCCTTCAAACCCCCTCAACCCAAGAAATGCACGTATGCACCACAATCCTTCGATGATGTCGTTGCGCAGTACCAGCACCTCCACGTGCTTTCGATTCGTCAATGCAACAAAACAGACGTATCCCCAAGCTGCATGACTGCGGCGTTGCGGCCCTCGACGATGTAGCCATGATCTACAGTTCGCACGCGTTATTACGGCATTGCGCAGATAAGGATGCCGAGAATACCACAGCTTACCCGATGGGGTGCGAAAGAGACCACGAGGTCCGATGCCCAGCTTCCACCATCCCAAGTCTTTGGCATACCCAGACCCCTCCAGACTCCGCGCTACCACCAGAACCACGCCGGAAAGATTGCGCCAGAACCGACGGTTGTGGCGTGTACGCGTCAACGAAAATCCTACACCGGACGCGATGGTCGACCGGAATGCGCTCCAAAACACACTACGCAGACGAACCACCATCCAAGCCGCCGTTCATGCAGTTCACCAACCTCGTGTTCACCGGACAAAAAGACGTTCCCCAAGCGCTAGCGAGAGAACGTGCAGCCCCGTTTCGCCTTGCCTTCCCTGGTGTGCTCACCTAACCCAACCGGACCTCGAGATACGTACACTTGGCCTCAACGGCAAGTTCAGAACCTCACCGGACAAGCCGGCGAAGATCAACAACACCAACGTCTACGCCGTCAGCTAACATACATGTCGGTGCATTCAGAGTCCAAGAGACGCTGCCTCTACTATGTACTTGTGTATCCGAGTTTGGCAGGCGCATCGATCCTTCCCGCAGATGGTCGATGAAGTATCATGTTTCAGAAGACATATACACACATGCACACACGCACGCACTCACGCACGCACGCACGCACGCATATAGGTACCGTATGCGTACCCAAGCGTAAAGGATAAAAAGAGAAAAAAGGCGGAGAGCATCACAAGTGCGGGGTACAAAGCCATCAAGTACCAGTTCCAGCAATAACGAAAAATGCCACTCCTTTCCGCATCTTGTCTCCCCGCGAAGATCTCGCCCACGAATTCGTCGGCCCGGAGAAACGCAGAGGTAAAGATGTACAAGATACTCCTGCACGTTGCCCGTCGCTATATGCCATCACATTTACCCGCCACGGATACATGGATGGAGTGTCGATATACCGTCGGCAAGCGCGACTACCTGCAAATGGAGTACCGGCAATAATGAAGGAGAGCAGGGAAATCGGAAGCGGGGCAGCAACGTCGACCGTTTGTGGTCACAGCTGCGCAGTGAGATCATGCTGCATGCCGCATGACGCTATGCTGCAGCTAAATTAGCGGAAGATGAGGTGCGCTTGCATCGTACTGTGGGTCTTTGGAACATCGATACTCCAACTTGTTGAAGATTGGAAGGAAGATGAAGGTGCTGGAAGGGTACGTACGTGGAGGTTGCGATCGAGTAACAGCGCCTGGACGGAGAAGCTGGCAAGAGTCACTTCATGAGCCCAAGGTAATTGAAACAATGCCGAGAGGATGGTACCAAATGCTTTCATTGTATAACTACACAGGTCGAATGTTATTATATCCTTCAGGGACTGATAAATCAATCAACCTGCCGATGCTTTGCGTGCCCAGTTTAGTCCAGTACATGATGCGGTTGTAAATGCTCACGCCCCAACACCCCCCAATGCAACGCCATCTCCTCCTCCTCCTCCTCCCCCATGCAAATGCAGACTGAGTGAATAAGACCCAAACTCCAAAAATGCAATGTATGCGATGTGATGCAACTTCCTAAAAACACAAAACGCCTGAAAATGCAGGAATATGTCAACTTGGCATCATGTCTCAATCTGAGAACGCCCCAACGCCGCCCAATGCAAATGACTTGTGCCCCTCTTCCCACTTTACTAGTTCTACCTTCGTGCCACAATCTGAACACCCACGTGTGCGCGCCCCATCTTTACAGCCTGGATTTCTCCGACACCTCACCCCTTACGCGCGACTTGGACGGCCTCCGGCGATCTACGCCATCCTTGGCCTTCTTCGTCTTCGTGCGGCGCAGGACAGGCAGGTCGTCTTCTTCCGACTCATCGACGGTGAAGAGGTCCGGGCTCGGCTCCCTCCATGAGTGCCGGTGGCCGGATAGGGTCCGTGAGTGCCGACGGCGGGCGCGAGTAGTTTTGCGTGACAGGAGTTCCTGTGCATGACCCCGGGTAGGCTCGGTGACGGAGATTCTCGGTGGCGTTGTGAGCTGAGTGACCACCTGTGGAGTATCGTTTAAACGATGATCCTCGAGAGACATAAACGTCTCTTTCTCGTCCTCGTCCTCGTCCTCTTCCGGGATTGGAGCGTGGTAGCGAGAATGAAGTTGGGTGTGGTTGACCTTGACATAGCGGGTCCATTTGTCGGCGACGTTGGATCGGAACTTGGAAGTCTTGGAAGTTCGCGGTCCTTCAGACACGACGATGCCAGCACTTAGCGATAGCGGGTCGAATGGATCGTCATCTTCCTGGACGGGTGAGATGAAATGAGCAAAGGGCTCTTCGTCGATGTCGGGTAAATGAATCTTTTGGGGTGAGCCGAAGTCGAAACTGTCGATGCTTGGAGGGAAAGAATAGGAGCGGGAGCTTCTGGTATCTCGGAGATAGGAAGGCATCGCGGATAGCATGTCCTTGACCGATCGAAGGCGAGAGGAGCGTCGAACGGGAAGTGAAGGCGTGGTACTTGGTTCGACCGTGACGAAGACGACGGTTCGAAGCTTCTTGGTCTGACCCGGCTCGGAGCCGGACGATGCCTGAAGCGACAGCTTGCAGAGACTTGCCAAGGAAAACAGGGCAGCGGTGACTGGCACTTTTTGCAGCTTGGCCAGCGGAATGGAAAGGCGGGGAGAGACGAGGATGTTATATACGTGACGCATGCATGCGGCCTCCTCAAGAGCCGCGTGTCTATATCAGTGAGGCTGTGCGCGGGGGAAGTCCGTGTGGGATGTATGAATCACAAAGTGAGACAAGAGGGTGTGGTGCCTGGAGGTGTCTGCCTACGGGGAGAGAAGTGGCGACAAGAAAGTGGGAAGGAAGAGCTCTTTAACGATCCCAAATTCCCCCTCGAGAACACCGAATAGCAAAGGACATACGAGGCAGGACAGCGCAGGACTTATATAGACAAAAAGGAAAGATAGACGGCGGCTCCTGCATCCCCTCCATGTAGCCTGCGGCTGCAGCAGGCCTACATTAGCGGGGGAAAAGGCGGAAAGCTTAGCTGGGCGTGGACGGATTGGGGTATGCCAGGGTAGGGCGACATGGGGAGGAATGGCAGGCCGCGTGGGAGAAGAGTAGACACATGATGGCCGGGTGTTGCGAAATGGTGTGCTGAGGAGGCCGTGAGCCGGTCATCTGCAGGCAGGGATTACTTCCCTGCATAACCTACCTGGCAGACCGGACGCATGCGACGCCAAAGCCACAGACGGGCGCAAGAGTGGTTTACAGGCGGCCATTAATGCAGGGCGAATGGCGATCATGGCAGCTTCGTTTGATGCTGAGGCTGGCGCGGGTGGAGCAGGCTGGAGTGAATTGGTGCGCAGTTGGTTGTGTGTGTGGTGTGAGGGGTGAAGAAGAAGCGAGGAGGGGCCGAACGCCAAGGCTTTTGGGCGGGGCATGCAACCACTACAACGCCGATACTCCTCCGGACGACCTCATCACGCCTCGTTCCTGCCAGCCTCACTCATCCCACCATGTGGGCTGGCTGTCGCGGCGACTCAATCGAGTATGTTGGTACAGTACCTTCACCGCTCTTGCCCCATCAAAGCACCTGGGAACACGCCCGGAATACCGTGCCTTGCGTGAACGAAGGTTCTGCCGACGAAGCTACAGCTACACCTGCACCTACTACACCTACATATTCGTCACGAGCTTCGTCATTCGTCTCCGGCACTCACACAGCGAGCGCTATCTGTCTCACTTCTCACTGAGAACCAATACACCACGCAATCTATCCGTTGCGGCTGCCCCTTACAAATCGATCAGATGAAGAGCACGAAGCACCTCTGCCAGATAAATCATCATGATATATGCCATCTGATACGAGCTCCCGCCCACTGGACTATCGCTGACCTTCGGTGGAGACAACCATCCAGTCATCTTTACCAATTCGCCCACAGTTACCTGTTCTCGACCACTCGTACCATGGCATTACTGCTATCCGACCATTCACAGCCGTCCAAAGCACCTTGTTCGTGAGGCGTGATTATGCCGCGAACGCCTGTGTACGAGTCACACTCGCGTACGTTACCGGAGTGTGGCTTACACTGCACACCCACCCGTTCTTTAGGTTCAGCTTACGAAACCATGCCCCTGTCCTCTCTGTATTCTCCGTGGCAGATGATTTTCTGTCGTCTGTCGCGTTCCAAGATCCGGAACTCAGGGCTTCCTGTCAGAACTTTATCACTGTGTCACTTGCGATGCCTCCACGGCCGCGCAGACTCGGCGTGCTCCGACTTGTTGGAGTCTTCATATCCGTCCCCTCGACATCTGCAATACACACATGTCAAGAAAGTAAACGCGCGATCACATGCTGCGATCGACCGATGCCCCACTACCAGTCACGTCAGGCTATATGTGAGGAAGAGACCACTATCTGCGCCAGCGTCGCCCAGGGCCTATCGCAAACCTCAAACTTCAACTTCCAACATAATAGATTACTCCTGTGTGAATATGCGGTGCTCTTTTGGAACGTTCAGCTCACCTCGTCGCTCACGGGCTGTTAGCCGAACGCCTCCTCAGGCATCAGACACGAATAAGGATTGCTCACGAAAATACTATCTTCTCCCCGACCCGCCTGCTCATAGCGAATCTCTTTTCCCGATCATAATACTTCGGGTCCGTCAGCATTCGAATCGTATAATCGTACGACCCGACTGCGAGCTGTAGTCCCCTGTAAGGCGCTTCTAGTATACCATTTGTATGTCGGGGATTGCGATTGGTCTTCCTGTGGATGATTTCAGTGTAGTATTAGGCTCGTATAGGAAAAGGCGGTGTATGACAGGGAAGCCCAACGTTCCAAACAAGGAACATATCCTTCTCTGGCGTGAGAGCCTCCTTGTATGAAGTGGCTGATCCCTGTAATTTGTCCGCCGTGGGACCGAACATCTCGATCGGAAAGTAACATGATTGGGATGACCATGTCAATAGTATGTGTATCGGGAAGACGGGAACTCGATGAAAGGTATGAAAAGCACATGACTCTGTTGCTGAAAAATTCAGCGGCAATGGAACCGTGCGCTATCTGAATGAGGTTGGTTACTGGTAATTGACAGCTCTAGGTTACGCCGCATCCAACGACTTTTCACATGGAGGTTCCGTGTCAAGGCTACCGAAGATGTTCCGCAATACACCCCGCTCACGGCCAACGATGCGAAACCGTTCGACCTTGCTTTCGCACTTTGGTACGTCGTCTACATACAAAACGACGTCGCACTGTTGATGTTCGAGGCTTTCACCGCTTCACAGGTCCACCGGTCAGTCCCACATCGATGGCAATTCGGCACTATACATGCACCTGTCAAAAGTGACTCCCCCCACACTGTGCCTAGTTTGGCGGCGTGACACCGTACTGAGTACACGATCCGATCGCTCACTACAGATCGGTCCAGTGCCTGCAGATCGCATGGGGATCGCGAAAAAAAGGAGTTTGGTGTTGAGACTGATGTAGATCACTCTCTCTTTTTCTTACGTCACAGAGACATGTTGAGGCTTTCACCGACTCCATATCTTCTCACCTCTTTCTCTCGGCTACTCCGGACTTTCGTCTCCGATGGAGTGAAGTGTTGTGTTTTGGCGAGTCAGTACTTAGTCTTTTCGATTTCTGATCGAGCGATCAAACGTGCCTTCGGGGTGATTGTGTCGCCGACATCGCTGCTCGACACCCCTCGAAACGATTCCCACCCCTCTCGTAGTGAGCACTGTGAGGGGATACTGAGTAACAGAGAGGCTTGAGCGATGAGATAGTAGAAGGGTGCTATTCGGTTGGAGATGAGACGAATCCTCAAGAGACGCCCAGAGCGCAGGCCGCAATTATATATCCCATGTATCACATGACCTGCACCGGGAGTGGAAAAGACCCATTCGGATGAAGGGGTGACGTTGGAATGCCTCAGCCACCGCCCTCGTTGAAGCTAGCCCGAAAGGGGTGGTACTGCGCCACAACGCTGACCCGCACAAATACAACCTGTGTACCGTAGACACCAGACAGATAGGCTTCCAGTGCACATCCAAATACTGCAGAAGTAACTTACGAGTGAAAGTCCAATATCCAATGGATCTAATCGCCACCTTCAAAAGAATTGTCAAATCCTCCGTAAAGCGGTCTCCGGTACTACGAACAGAAAAGAAATTCCCTTCCAAAATCCTACGCCATGTCCCAGGCGAATGCACATACTGCAGGAAGATCCTTTATGTTGCTGAACTGAAAGTCTCCGATATTGAGGATTATACAAAATTCAACATTGGGACGGTTGGGGAGGTGCTCGCCTCAGAATGCAAGCAGCATAGAGCGCTACTTGAAGCGCATAGGGAAGAGCTAGAACTTGATAACAAAACGGGCGATGTGATAATGGCTAGGAACTACTGGACGTCCTCGTTCTGCTTTTACGTCACGAGAGGGAAGGAAGCGACCTGGCAGTTAACCGGCAGCACTCCCCAGTTTGATGTTCTTGGGGGCGATGGGCTAGGAGCGGAGTTGGATCCATCGTGGATTGACGAGAAGACTGTTTTGGGGTGGTACGAGAGCTGCCTAGATGAGCACGGGGAGAAGTGTTCGTCTCCGCAATATCTGAAACTGCTTCCAAGGGCGGAGCCACAATACTTCATCGACGTCGTGAGCAACAGCATCGTGCAGGCTCCTCCTGATGCATCTTACGCTGCCTTGAGCTACGTGTGGGGCCAGACAGATATGTTGAGAGCAACCAAAGCAAACCTATCCAAATTGCAAGAGCTTGGCATTTTTGTGGATCCGGCGGTGCTACAAAATATCCCACGGACAGTCCAGCATGCAATATATATAACAAGAAAGCTGCTAGGACTTCGATATCTTTGGGTCGATGCTTTGTGCATTGTGCAAGACGATGAGGACATGATCAAGGCCCATTTGCCGCAGATGGGTTCCATCTATGCGAACGCGAGTATAGTCATTACTGGTATGGACGGGGTCGACGCCAACCACGGACTGCGCGGGCTGAGAAGCGCACCAGAAGCGCACACGCGTCATATTCACCGGTCCACAGTTGTACTCGGTAATAGGACCTTCGTCGCTCGGCACCACATGGGAGAACATCGCTCTGTCGACAAGGATTCGGTGCAATCGTACCATTCACGGGGCTGGACTTTCCAAGAACATTTCTTTGCCCGTCGCTGCATCTGTTTTGAGAACAATAGTGTCTGGTTCCAATGCTGCTGTTCGGCGAAATACGAGGACCGCAAGAAGACGGAAA
This sequence comes from Corynespora olivacea, assembly GCA_019202945.1. Classification (NCBI taxonomy): domain Eukaryota; kingdom Fungi; phylum Ascomycota; class Dothideomycetes; order Pleosporales; family Corynesporascaceae; genus Corynespora; species Corynespora olivacea. Next base: position 64,616 of record JAGQEM010000163.1, read on the forward strand.
GACCAATCAATGAGCGCGATTGGATCTTGAATGTTGGATACCCGTCCAACACCGTTTTGTCACGCGTCATCCAAGGCTTCAACAAACGACACCTATCCTTCCCACAAGATTGCTTGTTGGCGTTTTCGGGCGTCATGCCATGTTACACAAAGGTGTTTACCGGTGGCTTCGTGTGCGGACTACCAGAGATGTTCATCGACGCGATGCTACTCTGGCAACCCGGCCATGACCTAGTAAGAAGAGTACCGAAGCTCAATCCCAACACACTCCTCGATCAAACTGCGGAGTTCTGTCTGCCTAGCTGGTCCTGGGTGGGTTGGCAGGGCTTGCTGGATTTTCAAGGGTGGAACTGCGCCAACGAGTTTGTCGCCGCATGCAGTGGATTCATAAGTACAGGCCGTTTCCAACTCAGGACTGGAACAACGTGGTATATTTCCAAAAACGCAGACGGGTCCAATCGACGCCCACTCAATGCCCTATGGCTGGACTGGCGTGAGCAGTACAAAGATCGCCACAAGATGCTACCGGATGGCTGGAGGCGGTGGGTGAAACGAAATAACGAGACGCTCACCTGTTCAGACGCACCTGAAGGCTATGGCCATTACATCTACGCGTTTGGGGACCACCACAACCCCACCCTCTGGTATCCACTGCCGCTTGGTGACCCAACCGGGCTGCCGAGAGAGGATGCAGATGCACCGTACCTCTGTGGAGAGGTAAGCACGGCGCACGCATATGCTCCTGGCTGCGTTACCATCGTAGATAGTGGAGAAGACCAGACTGCTCGTATATCCCTGAACGACGCGAATGGACGCTGGATCGGTATGTTAAGGCTGCATTCGGTAGACTATTTGAAGCAGAAAGACATGAAAGCCGCCAAAGAGGGTATCGCAGTACAGTTGATCGCCATCTCGGAGGGCTATATACCCAATGGAATCGACTGGGGGTACGATTACGTAGATGAGTATCGTATAGACGAAAGGCCGGTCGAGGGGCCAAACTATGAGTTTGTCAATGTATTGTGGATTTCCTGGGACGGGAATGTCGCGAGAAGAAAGGCGCTTGGGCGGGTAGAGAAGAAGAGCTGGGCGGAGTTGCAACCAGAGCCGTTGGATGTAGTCCTCGGATAGAGTTGGGAAGAAATGGCCGTTGTCATTCCGAGAAACAGCCCATCGTGTCGACGAATTTGTTGGAACACTACGACCCCAATGGGCTTTCATTACATGCACTATATGGAAAAGTCTCAACGTAACGTCCTCATCTATTCCAACCAAAGAATCTCTAGTCAGTTGACCAATTGTACTTGGCACTTTTTATTCATCTGTCTAGTGCCTCATGTAAGCCGTAATCGACTGGATAGGGTGCGATTCCGCATTCTCCGTCCTCCCTTCGCCGATCTATAGCTCTTCTTGCAGCCACCGGAACGCCATTCCATATCTTATCTCGCTCCATATCTCTTCATCGTCTTGCCCAAAACTATGCTCTTTCTCACCTTCAGACTTTTTCGATCAATCTCCATTTTCAACTACCTCCTTGATAGAGTAATGCATTGCTTCGCAAAACGTACTACGGATTCCGAAGAGATATAAGCTATAAAATTGTGCAAGGTCTCAACATACGGCCATAGGAACATGAAAACAAGGCTTCCCGTCCGCTCAGCCCTATTTAAGCATGTTACCGGCGGATTAGTAGTCAGGTGGGTGACCACTGGCGAATACCTGCTGTTGTATGTAATTCTCTCTCTTTTTTTCCCTTTTTTCCTTCGCGAAGATATCTTGCACAGAATTTACGAGCGAATTGCGGGTGCATGGGGGAATTTGCACGTTCAGTCACTTCATGTCGGGCTCAAATCAAACGGGAAAGAAAGCCTCATCGCCCTGGAAAACGTGGCCTTCACCTGCCTACATACGCGCCACTCGTCAAACTGGAGACACAGCAAGCGAACGCGGCATCGTGGCAATCATTCTTAATTGAAACTTAGGTGCTTGATCCCCGTCACTCTTTTCAGATTATCTCCCAGCATCGATGACTAGCATAGCCCGTCGCGTAAAGCATACGGGTGATAGCTCTTCGTTTGAATTACAGATCTATATTAAGTGTGGTATTCTCGATTCGTGCCTGAGTAGTTTCCTTTGGTGAATTCTACAAGGGATCTCTATAACTATAAATAGAGAAACCATAATCTTAAGAAAAGTGATGATTCTATAATATCTCCTCCTTTAACCCCTCTAGAATAATTAATAAGAGTTCTTAATAATTAATACTTACTTATTACTTATACTAGAAGATTCTTTACTAAGAAGAAATACTCTATTATCTTAATAAACTTTCAAGTAATAACTCTTAAAAACTTCTTAATTAATAACTACTTACTAACTAATAGTAATATACTACTATAATTCTTCCTATGATATAGCTCGTTAAACTACTAAGATCTTTAGTAATAACTAAAGTAACTTTACACTAAGCTCTTACACTTAAAGTAGCAGAATACCCTTGAATACAGGTTAAATACGCGCTCCTAGGAAGGGAACAGGACATAGCTAGATAGATAATATCTTACTTCCTCTTGCTAGTCATCCTAACGGACGTAAGCCAGTAAATCACAAAAGTGCCAACGATATTGAAGAGCACATATCCGAGCGTAGTACCAAGCCTCCACCACCGACCTCCATGTGTTTCTAATGCCTCGAGGACCACCGTCGTACTTGTTACCGGACAGAGTGAGCACATACCATCTAACGAGCTCGGGACTAAGATACCACCAAATTCGAAAATGAACTCATGAAGATAGGCTTCGCACGCCTCCATTGTTGATGAGGAGGTATTCGACGCAAGAACAGGGATACTGACTAGTTCTGCAGCCGAGCATCGCACTGGAATGTTCCCCAAAGAAGCCGAGATCAGTCCGCTGGTGTAGTATGTGAGTGGCGTCACTCGATACATGAACTTCCAGAATCGGAGCAATATAGACGGCTTCGCGAGAACTCCACAGAAGATTAAGGAGAGCGAGTACAACAGCTGAGCAATATTCACAGCAGTTGCAGCACACTTAATTCCTGCCACTACAAGGTATGACAGTGACAGAGTAAATTGCATGAAACACCAGATAAAGAGGAAAACGATTCCTGATCGCTCGTTGATGTCGTGCGTCGGTTCGCTGTTGTGCTGCATACCAATTGGATAGTACCAACAAACGAAGAGTATCACTGACATGACTGTTTGCCACGCGATTTCGACGATGAAGTTGGCTAAGAGGAAGACAATCCAAGAATAAGTTTTTGACGGCCCCTCTCGGATCTCGTAGATACTCCGGTAATTCGTAAATTGCGGTATAATTTGTTGGTCGAGATTTGTGAAGATCGTTATCAGTAGGAATACTGCGAAGATCTCATTTTGGACGCCTTGAAACGTGTTTGGTGAAAGCCAGAAAGAAACCCCGACAACCAACGCTGAGCCAAAACACAAGGCGGCTTTCGAATATAGGTATGTGGGGGTTCGCCAGACATGTTTGAATAGCCTTGATGTGACGAGTCCGAGTTGCGTCGGAAATGAAGTCGCAAACTCTGACTTCTTTATCTCGTTGTCATCAGTATTTTGTAATTGCTCGCAAAGTATATGAATTCGTTGTTGAATCGAATGTTGTTCAGTCGAGCGTTCCTACTCTTTGCCCCCCCACACCGAACACCAACTTTTGATTTTTATGGTACCCTTCAATTTTATTAATTTTCCATCAGAAATTAGTAGAACCGACCTCCCGTAATCTCTCTACGGGCTCAGATTCACCCTCCCGTCACACGCCGTCGCGTTATGGATGGGATGGTAGATTTGGGGGATCCGGTCACCCCAAACCGCCCACTACCTGTACTAGAGCCAGGCACCCGTCAGGCGGGGCCTGAATCAGCACGGCAGGATAATATATATACCTTAAAGAGATAGTAATATACTGTAGATACTAGGGCACCGCGTCTTACCTTTAGTAGAGGTATTAATATTAGGATAGCTAGAACTTAAACCCTCACTAGTATACTTACTACACACCTCACGGTAGCTCATAAGGCTATTAAAACCCATAAGAATATTATTACGGCCCTAGCCAGAGCCTTTAATAACTACGTAGCTGCCTATAACAGCCTAGAAGAAGCCAAGATTACTAATAAACTATACTAGCAGGTTATCTAAGCCTAGATAAACTCTATAACTAGTACCTGAAGCTACACTGTCTATACTGACAGTAATAATAACCCCCCTCAAAAATACATCTCAACACGCACATATAAAAGTAATTAATTATATAGAATATAGGTAGAAATTACTAGGACCCTGAATAACTTAGGGGAAAGCTTAGGCTATACAACTTCAGCTAGCTTAGCCTAGAATAGATAAATAAGCCAGGCAGCACGGCCTACTTAGCTTAAAAGGGAAAAGGTAGACCTATGGATCCTTATCTTAGTACTAGCTTTAGTCAGGCTACTATAGCCGTTAACTTATACTATTCATAAGGTAATCTATAATAAAGTATAGGGTATTATACTAGAAGAT
>JAGQEM010000164.1:0-69032 GCA_019202945.1 Corynespora olivacea
TTGCCGTTCCAGCAACGCTCTAATATCTCTATGAGATATAGTATGTCTATAGTAAGTTAAGAAAAAGGCTCAGTTACCTTACTATCTAGGGACTACTATGAGACTAAGTTAGTATACTTAGCCTTAACACATATAGCGTAGAAGTACTTGCTGATGTTTCTAGTTAACTTAATACCAGCAACGTGTTATCCGAGGTTCTGTATTACTATTGTTAATAGATAACCCTAGATCTAGTGAGCTATCTCGCCTGTGATCTTGAGCGTAGGTTTTGGTGCCGTTAACAGCCCATGCGCTCCGAATACGTGTAGGTTTTTCTATAGACGGCGTGTAGGGTCAGAGTCTACTAACTAGTGTCTACCGTTATACTCAAGTTGTACGATTACAGCACTACTGCAGTACATAGCGTTATAGCCAGAGTCAAAGTAGATACCCTAGCTCCTACAGCGTAATAGTCCAATAAGGTTAGTAAATATCCCCTCTACTAATACAATATACATTAGGACAAGAACTATCTTAGCTCCTTCAGCTATATAAGCCGTAATTATAATGTCTCCCTAGGCTTAGATAGTAACCCTACTATTACCCATGTAGATGTACTGACTATCCGTACAGGCCTTACAGCGAGTCTAATTAACCTAGTCCTTAGAGTTAATAACGTACGTGTTCGAACTAGGATCAAGGATCCAACAACTACTCAGCCTATTATTAAGGCTATTAAGAGTAACGTTAATCATCAGGACACCTTTAGGTGCCTTACTATTGTCAGTAATAACGTTACTAGATATATTATTTGTCTGAATTTGTATAGGTTTCTCGCCCAAATCCTGACTCGCACAATGTAGAGTAGATTAACTAAAATTCACAGCTTGCAAATCTAGTATATTAGTTAGTAGGTTACCGTCGTCTATACTCACTATAGCCGCTGCGGTAGTAGTAGTAGTAGCCTTAGTACTAATCACATGATTAATGTGATCCCTTAGGTGAGGATTAGCTATCTCTTTATTTACTTTAGCCCTTATCTCTATATTCTCGCGCTAACCGGCCTTCTTCTTAGATAGGTTAAGGTACTAGCAGTTAATATAGCAATAGATCCCACTACATATATAAGGCTTTAGCTCACGCTGGGTACTATAATTATTATTTAAGGTCGTAGTTGGCTTTATCTATACCAAGTCTAGTTCTACAGCGGTAGTAGTAAGGCCAGCCAACAAAGGCTTAATACAGTGTATATAGTTAATAAACTCTACTATGTATGTCTCAATCTTAGGTACCTTCTCTATCTTACCTAGGGTCTCGTACCTGAAGTACTTCTGTAGGTAAGTTATGGCGTACTCATTATTAATAGCTTTAATCACAAATAGGAAATCCTTCTGCGCCTGTTATTTAGAAACCTCTAGTAGCTTCAACTCTGTAGCTTGTAAGATAATAGTTATCTAATTAGCGAGCTATTACTTAATCTTCTTTATAGCCTTTAGAGCTGACTTCAGCGCAGCGTACTTGACCACAAGCTCGTAGCTCCGGGTTATTTTAGTAAGAGCAAGCTAAAGCTTTAAAGCCTTTAGCCATTTGTATAGTATATCCAGCTTCGCGATCAGATAGATATAGCGTACTAATAGTATAGTAGTTATCTCTAAGGATAGCTTATTAATTAAGGCTTTTAACTTATTATACTTCGCCTAATTAAGTTACTAGTTATTATGTAACTAATAGTACTCCTCACGATCCTCTTTTTTAAGCTTTATAAAGGATATGGCCGCCGCGTCCTAATTAGTAATCTTAGGCTCTAGCAGAGCCTCCAGCTTCAGTAGGACATTAGTAGTAGTAGCTGGGTTAACATACTCCCAAATACTAAGAGCTTTAGCTGACTCTTTGTGTAGGAAGATCTATTACTCCTAGTCGGATGGCTTGTCAAGGATTACTGTCACCTTTAATATAGCTATATAGGCTTACTCAGTAGTCGATATTATGCCGTACCGTTGCCGCAACACCAGGGTCGTTGTCGTGAACGCGAGCTATACTAGTAGCTACGCATTATTTGGGTGCCTTAGTGGGCACACGAAGTAACCTCTCGTCGTGAGAGATACCTCACGTCAATAGGTAAGTAACAGCGCAATCAGCAACTGTCGCCTATACCAAAAGAGAGTAGAAAGGTAAACAGATCCCAGGCGGCTAAGCGCAAACTAGGCTCATAACTATTAGATAAGATGAGGCTTAACGAAAGTCATCTATTGTACGGATCCGCTGAGGATCGTGAGTAGCTACCTAGCTAGCTAATAAGGAAAAACTCTGATCGAGCACGGTCCTGGTTTGGGTGGCCCGACCACCAAAACGCTGACAAACCTGAAAACAGGCTATCGTGGCTGATTAAGAGGTATCTCGCCTGACAGAAACTACCCTTATTCCCGACCTGCATTCTAAACAAGTTTCAATGACCGCCTTTCCCATGCTTCCTCTTCTTCTTCTTCTTCTTCTTCTTCTTCTTCTTCTTCTTCTTCTTCTTCTTCTTCAAAGTCAAATGCTACAATGCCGACCCTTCTGAAAGCCCCCTTTTCCTCCGTTTCAGACAGGATCAACCCAATCACTTTCGGGTTGAGTTCACTCTGCTTCCTCTCTCTCAACAGCTGCAGGCATAGATAATCCTCCACCGCACCTTCATCATCCCATTGTACCGATTCTGTGCCCTCCTTATGGAAACAAGCCCTCATCTCCTCATACTCGGGCTTGAAATCCTGGTGAACCTTTGTTCCCTTTTCGCTTCTCTCCTGTATGTTGAAGGCGAACCCTTCCCAGTCGTACCTACTCGACTTCACATTCTCGAGAAAGATATTTCGAGTATAGCCACTCACGGTGATGGAGGTACCTTCCAACACATTGCCGTGATGATTCACACCTTCGAGTCGGATGTCGCGATCTATCAGTCGCGGTCCCCACTTCGAATCCCACGCTGCCCATTCCGTCTGGATCTCCGGACTGTGATAAAACCATGTATCCGGGTACCAATTCAGCTGGCTCTTTGTCCATACCCAGCTCCAAGATGGAGAGCGGTATCCTGACGGTTGCGGCTGTGACCAATAGCAATGCCAACCCATGGAGAGGAAAGGATTCCATTCCCATACACCAACGAAGTAATCTCCTAGCTCTGGAATGGCTACAGCTGAAGATATACTGGAGATGCCTGGAAGTCGATCCGTTGGGATGGTGAATTGGCGAATAGCCAGCTCCTGGACCATACTATGCCTGCACGGAAGAGGGATCAGATATGGATTCAAGTTCAGTCAATCAAATTCTGATAAGTGAAAGGGTACGTACCAGACACACTTGAGAAGGAATCTCAGGTATGCCGATAGTAGTGGGATGCTGATGCAACTCCTTCGTGAATCCGAATTTGCCGAAATGAGCGTCGGTGTACGTTTCTCTTCCGTGGTAGCCTTCTCGGTAGATGGTCGTGTTACATTCCCAGGCAATCTATTCCCCATTAGTAACATGGCAAGATAGGATCATGGTGAAACCTTGCCTGGTCGCGAAGAAAGTGTAGCACTCGAACAGACAGCACTCGCTCTTGCAACGCCCAACCGCGTCCGTAGATGTAACCTTCGGTGATACTGTCCGCCCACGACTCTTCGAGTTCCTGCAAACACAGGCTTCCATGCGGTCCAAAGTAATGGGAGCGGATCAATCCTCTTCGCTGCAAGATGTTGTCGTCTGTGTCCCTCGCTGCGTCCGCCTGAATTGTGAAGACGGAATTACCATGCACCTGAGCCATCAAAGCTGACTCATGATCCCAGTCATCGACATCGCCTTGCACGATGCACAACGCATCGATCCAGATGTACTCGAACCCCATTCTACGGGTGATTTTGACGGCGTCGCGGACGGACGCGGGGAGATCTGTTGGCCAGAAGCCCTCTTTCCGAGACTTGATGTTGTCCCGAGTAGTGCTGAAGATGGTTCCATGACCCCATACATAGGAAAGGGCAATATACTGACCGGTCATGCCCCCGGTTTCGAGAAGGCGTAAGGGTTGGCCAGGTTGCTTCGGAATGTGTATCAGTCGAGTTGGTAGAGAGACATTTTGCTTCAAGGCACATGCAGGGCCATGAGTGCGAGTGCACCGCTCCTACGTGATAGATACCACAGATTAGCACTGGATTGGAGATCTCGCGTAAAGAGGGCGACATTGATCACGAGGTGACATCACTTACAAGCCAGCTCTTGGCCAAATCATAACACGCATCGTAGTCAGCATGAGCAGCTATAAGCCGTCCAGGGAGTTCATCCATCTCGGCCACAACATCATGCGTTAGTGCTCTTTCCACACCTGGATGAAATATCTATCAGTGAATGCCCATGGATGGATGCAGTTCATGCAAGTTTGGCCTACCATTGACGGAACAAAGCCGTAATTGTACATAGGTCTCCCCACCACCACCATACCCCCAATCGCAATCTTCCAAGTTGCTTTTTTCCCCATCGGTGACGCGCACAATATACAGGTCGACGAGGTTGCTCTTCGAACCAGACCGCTGCAGCACAACCCACGCACCATCGTCTTCAAGCTGGTCCAAGTCAACGTTCTCGAGCTCGAAAGCTTCAATCCAGAATATACATCCTTGGCACCTGAACAAGAACAAGATCAACGAAGGTCTGGGGCGCGCCTTGTTCAGGGATCGGCCCGTACCCTTTCTCTGCCGCCGCTAAAACGGCATCCACCCTGGCCACCGGGCTGGTGGTCGCTTTCCCAAGGTCTATGCTGGCGCACGACTTGCACACCACCATATTGGCGGCTTGTTCAGCGTGATGACAGGAAAACAAACCGCTACTAATGTATGTGTATTGTAACGATGATTACTCTGGAAGAAGAGGGATGATGAGGAAAAGATTGTGGGGCTAGCAGGGGTACTGGAAATGGAGTAGGTAGGCGTCGCACACGTAATACCCAGGGCTGACTTGATGTCAGCACGCACAGCAAGTAGATGGCCTTCTATTTTCGGATAGGGAGGGTACTTCCGCGCTTGTTGAAAGCTCAGCGGCTACCCGAGAAGTTGCGGGAGCGGTACGGGTTCAAGACATGGTCGCGTTGACGAAGAGTGGACGGACTGCTACCTGTCTGTCTACCGTCGCGCGGAGGATGTGCCCGCATCCGCCTGTCAAATTGAAGCACCATCATCATGATCATCATCCTGCACTACATGCGCCAAAGTCATACCCAACCGTCTCAAAAACTGGTAATGTACTGGCGAAAATGCTTTTGATCAAACTCACAGTGTGCTTGGGATAGTTCTCGACGAGTAGCATGTTCTCTCTCTTTCTCTCTCTCTCTCTCACACACACATACATGTATATGTATATATATATATATATATGTATAAATCTACACCTCCTTCCCCCCCACCCTCAACTCCTCCTTCCACCTCTCGATAAACCCCCTCGTCAACTCCCACATCTCGGCCGTCCACCCACTCTCCCTATCCTCCATCACCCTCCTCTCGAACCCCCGATTCGCCCACACGCTCGCCACCTCCCAGTCCCCGACCCGCGCATGGCTCAACGCCACGACGCGATAGGCCTGTGCGTAATAATCCGCCAGCCCCTCCCTCTCGACCAGTTCGGCGAGCTCGAGGCTGGAGCGCGCGTTGGAGCGCGCCTTGCGGCGGGCGGCGGGGGTGTCGGGGATGGGGACGGAGAGGTTGAGCTGGGTGGAGAAGGCGGAGAAGGCGGCGCCGATGTCGTGGCGGCGCTGGTCCGAGAGGGTGAGGGTGGAGGGGGGTTGCGAGCACGCGGGGCAGGTGCAGGTGAAGCCGTATCTGCGCAGCTTCTGCTGGCGCTGTTCGCGGGTCAGGAGGAGCGGGATGTAGGAATCGGATATCTCTTCGCCCCGTTTGATGTCCCGGCTCGCGTAGATGGTTCGCTTGCCCGTCTTGTCGCTCCAGTGGTAGGCCGCGTTTGGCCTGCAGGAATGGTTGATGCGCGCGATCTTGGGGAAGAGGCCGATCTCGGTGCCGGTGTTGTATGCGTTTGTGCGGAAAATGTAGCCCAGGATGTCGTCCCAGCCTTTGCCCTTTTCGAATTCGCCGGGGAAGGTGTGGAAGTGCAGGTTGAGGACTTCGTGCTGGTCGTACTCGGATAGCCGGTCGTACTTTTCGTGGATGGCTTGGGAGACTTGGGGCATCGGGTAGCCGGTGCCTTTTGTGATGTTGGGCGGATGGATGGTGAAGATGGGCGCTTCGCGGAGGATGATGGTTCCGGCGGCAAGGTCGTCGCGGGCGAAGACGCCGAGGCCTTTGCCTTCACTTGCTTGGACGGTATACGGCTCAGGTGGGTAGGCACAGGCGGGAAGAGAGGAGGGGATATTGGGAAGTGGACATGATGATGATTCGGCGACGACGGAAGAAAGCGATGAGAGGGCGGCGATGACAAGGAGGTGTATAGAAGACATTATGGAGAGGAAGAAAGGCAAGAAGAGCACGCCGAAAACGATGGTGGGGTGGGTGGCCTCTTTTTGAAGGAAAGTTGGGGTAGAGAAGTGAATGAAACGCGTTTCACGTCGATGGCGTCGCAACATCCCGATGCCAGGCTCGCAGCGTGACGGACCGAAACAAAGTGTTGAAAGGGCGAAGCCGAGTGCTGGAGGTGTATTTGCTGCTATCGTACAGTGTTGTTGTTTGTACATTTCCGACCCGCGCTACAACGCCAGTATCCTCCCCTTGCCCTCACAGCCCCTCCACCGCCCGTTTCTCGACAAAGTAGCCCGGATCCGGCCGCCTCGCCGCTCGCATCTGATTCTTGGTCATGGCATGCTTGACCTCCTTGACGTCGACCAATTCCTTGATCCGCATGATCTGGCCGGCGACGGATTGCGTGACGGGGTGGTAGACGGTCGTCATGCGCTTGCGGAGGCCGAGGGCTTTGAGCACGCCTTGCACCTTGAGGGGCATGCCGATGCCGGAGCGCATCAGCGTTATTCGGAAGTATGGCATGGCGGGTGTGTGTGCGTGGGCGCGTCCGTGGTGCGCGATGGGTGATGGGCGATGCGTGGTGCGTGATGCGCGGTGCAGGAGACGGCGAGGAGAGGCGAGGAGAGGCGAGGAGAGGCGAGGAGAGGCGAGGAGAGGCGAGATCCAGAGCGCTCTGGGGTGCAATCGAAATGTCGTGGATTCCAGGGGACGATGTTCGGTACGTTTGCGATGCACGCGGGCGATGAGAGTTGCAAAAGGCCGAGCTATCCCGTTTCCATCCTAGCGCATCTTCACGCCTCGACGTCCGGATCCACGTGCCTGATACCTTCACTCCTGCCTCGCCGTGCTGATTCATATTCATGCACGATCCATAGACCGTTGCCGTCGTTGCACATTGCAGCCGGTGGATCAAAAAGCGGTGTGCCGACGCTGACAGGTGTCCAACAGCACCCGCACGCAGCTGCCCGTTGCCCATGTCCTCTCGCCGGGTTCGAGCTGATTCCGACTCGGGAGGGAGGGAGGGAGGGTCTGCACATTGAATCACGGCCGCCGTGAGAGGTCGAATCGGTCTTCTGGCAAATGAGGAAATGAAACAGCCTACCTGCGAGCCGGTGAGTACGACGGTGACGCAGGGGATGCTGCTGAACGTATCGGTAGCTCTATTTGGCACTCTTCTCTCGACGCTGCAGGAAGCCATGAGGTGGGAATGGTCTGTATGCTTCTTCAATGCAAGTCCTGCTTTATTCTCATCTCCTTTTACCTCGGCAGGGGACGATATTCGACCAGTCTTCCCCTATCCATCTCACTCCGATTACCATGGTCGAGCTCGTGCACTTTCTCTGGCTCTCGTACTTCTCCAATACTTCCCATCTCATCACGTCATCCATCATCCCTCACAACCGCTGCCACCCCTCATCGAACCCAGCACCACCCCAAAGTTGAGAAACATCCCAGTCTCCCTCCCGCTCTCCTCCGCACCTCCAGACCATCCGCCAAACGGATACCGGTGCAACACTACCGCACCTTCCCGAGTCCCGAGGCCTTGTACAACAAACAACCACCGCCCGCCCAGCCTTGACCCCATGCCAATCCTCCCAACCACCACCGAAAACCACCAGGATGCGACCCCGCACAACGACACCTGTCCTATCGGGGCACCCCATCCAGCATACCGACGCCCAAACGCATACGCCTTCCCTCCCCGGCATCCATCTCGGCGGCTCGGACGCGCGGACGCATGCGTTTGAAGGCTCCATGGATCCATGGGTGGGTGTGTAGCCGTCGGCTGGTGGATCCAGGCCGAGAAGAAGGAAACGGACAGTGAAGTCAAAGGGAGAACGCATAACGGATCCGTCCGTCTCTCCCCATCTCTCTTTCTCCCGCCTCTTTCTCTCTGTCGCCATGGTAAACGGCGGCATTCACCGCTTCTTTCCCCCTCCCCTTGAAAAAAAAAAAGAAGAAGAAGGAGAAGAAGAAAAATAAGAAGGGGTATTTAGAGTCCCCATCTCACCCCAACCCTCTCCAACCCTCCACGACGGAAATCATCCTCCGCACCTTCTCTCAGCGCTCCTTCTACCCCTACTACCACCACCACCACCACTACCACCGCTCAATCGAGGATAACCCTCACCCCCCACAGGACTCAAATCACAACAACACCCACAATGTCAAGTAAACCCACCACCCAACCACCCTCCCTCCCTCCCCACCCAACCCACTAACCCCACCCCAGCACTCCACCACCCCCTCCCCTCCTCCTCCTCCTCCTCCTCCTCCCCCCCAACCGCCATCCCCCCCCTCGTCTACCGCGTCCACCGCCCCAGCGCCCAAACCCGCTACGCCTTCAGCGCAGGCTTCACCGCCAAGAACCAGACGACGATCCTCAACTACGCATCCGCCCTCTCCCGCTTCGGCCTCGCCCACCTGCACCTCCAGACCAACATCTCGTCGCCCTTCATCTCCGTCTACGACTCGCTGGCGCACGCCGAGGCCGTGGCGAGGCACTTTGCGGCCAGGTATGGCGAGGATACCTATGTGGTCTCGGTGGATACGCGCCATCTTGCGCGGGGGCCCGTGTTCAGGGCCGCGGATCTGCTGAGGGGGGAGGAGGAGGGGGCTGGGGCTGGGGGTAGGGGGAAGGAGGCGCGGGGAGGAGGAGGAGGGGAGATGGCCTGGTTGCATTTTGGGGAGTATCTGGTCATGTATCGGATCCCGGCGCAGGCGATCCGGGACGAGACGCCGGTGGGGAGTGGGGGCGATCACAAGTGGAGGGCTATCGGGGTGATTGGGGGGTCGTGAGGGGGTGATGAGGTGGGAATGCAGTCGAGGGGTGAAAAAAAAAGGAGGGGGGGAAGGCGTAGCATAGCGTAGCATGGAATAGAATAGCATTTTACAGCGTACACACGATGCCACTCCTTCCTCTTCTTGTCCTCAATGTCCATACCACTCGTGGCGAAACCGCACTGCACATCAATCCATCGAATGCCCCTCATGATTCTGTCCACGTTCGAGCTCCGGTAGCTCTTCTTCCGTATCGATGCCCGCCCCCCGCCCCCTTGATTCCGACGGAGCGACAACCATTTCATCTTGTCCGCGACATCCTGCCGCCAAGACTCAATCTCTGCGAGAGCGCCTGTCCGGGGCTCTGTTCCGGCGTCGAGAATGCGATCGGCTGCGGTAGACAAGTTGGATCAGCACAATTGCGCGTGCAACGAGGATAGCCAGGCCAGCCTTCATCCACCCGTCCCATTCGCCGCACCGGCCGAACCGGCCGAACCGTCGTGATGGCCACCAAAATGCAGCATCCTCTTCACCCCCTCGACGCCCTTCTGCAGATGCGGGTGATGGCTCAGAAAGGGCTCCCCGGCCGCCCCGCCCTCCGTCTTCGCGCTGCTGACGCCCACCATCCCGATCCGCTTCCGCCCCGCCAGAGGGTCCAGCGGCCCGGCCCTGGGCGGCCACTCGCCGTTTTCTCTCCACCCTTGCACGAGCGCCTTGCTCATGTCGGCGAGGTTGATGGGCACGCTGGGCGTGCGTGACTGGAGGACGATCTTGGAGTAGATGTCTGGGTACGTCTTGGGGCCGATGGCTTTGCGGGTTGGGTTGTCGGCGAGGAGGGCGGGGGCGACGGGGACGAGCGGTTCGTGGGCGGCGGAGGATGGGCCGTGGGGTGCAGGAGAAGCTGGTTGCGCGTCCGTCTCCATGGGCGTCGAAGCATCCGACGAGGACGCTTCGGGCGATGCCGCAGGAGACGGCTTGTCCGCAGCCGCATACTTTCTCGCGCTGTCCACGCCCGTCCAGCGATCCCTCCTCTCGCAAAAGATCCTCAACCCCTCGTTCTCCCGACACTCGTCCCGCAACCGCTCCCTCCGCCTCCTCTTCCTGCCCTCCTCCTTGCGCTCCACCGCACGGCCGATGCTGTCCGGGCCCTCGAACTGGTACGGATCGCTGCGCGCGCCCGCCGTCTCGCCGTCGCTGGCGCTGGGACTCGAGGTGCCGTAGGAGCGTTCGCGGAAGGACTCTACGCCGCGCACCTCTTCGTCGGACGCGGACCAGCTGCCCGGCGCATCGGGCCAGTCCCAGTCGGTGCGGACGCGGTCCTGGAGGAAGCGGCGCGCTTGCCGGGCCGCCGTCTGGTCGCTGCTGGGGCCGGTGGTGGTGGCGGTGGACATGTTTTGCTGTGGCGACACGGGACGGGGGAGAGCGCGCGCGAAGTGGTGGTGGAGTGTGGAGTGTGCCGCCTCTCGAATTCCTCGACGGCAGGCGAATCAACGGATGGCAGATGCAGCGGCAAGGAGCGACGTGTACGGGGAATGAGCTTGCTTTTCAATGGTTGATATGGTACTGAGCTTGGTTTTCCCAGGTGGAGTGGGCGAGGCGGGGGTGACGTCGGGCAAATTGTATGCCCTCACGTGGCCCACCTGAATGCACGGGGGGGCTTGATTTGCCGGATGAATCGATGGCATGATTCGATCGACATGCGTGCAAAGATTTTACGTGCACCGGTGGCCAGTTTGCAAGGCAACGTGTGTGTGTGTGTGTGTGTGTGTGGACCGAGGTATGCGTAGAATACCTATGCTCGTCATTCAATGAGTCGTTATAGTGCCATGCCGCTAAAAGCTGTATAAAAACAATCCAACAACAATCGACCTCGCCGTCTATACAACCAGGTTCCCCAGGGAAGCGCTCAGTTCCCCGCTTCTGTCGACGTAACCATCCCCGTACACGTTCGCAACCGTCGCGTGGAATGCCTCGATGCGATGCACCAGTCGCGCTTTCTCCTCCTCTGCGCCTTCAATTTCGGCTATTACCTCTCGTTGCGCCTGGTTGCGTCCAAAGACCACGCCGCCTCCACTGGTGCCCCAATTCTTCTGCATGCTGGCCCGCAAGCCTTCTCTCGACAGAGGCAGGAGAGCGGCGTGCGTGCATGGCAGGACATGTGCATCGCCGATATACGATGGGACGGTGCGCGGTACCCCATCGTGCACCATTTCTGCCAGGAAGGCGTTGAGCAGCTCGAGATAGGCGACCACATTCGGCTTCGCAGCCACGTCCACGCATCGGCTGTACATGTACTCGAGCAACGTCACAATCGGCATCATGGCTTCGAGCATGAAGCTGACTGCGCGGAGCACATGGGCTTGTTGGAAGAGCGACGCATTGCCCTTCAACCGCTCGGTGCATCGAATGAAGGTTTGCGCAATCGACATGACGGTGTCGTAAGCTGACCTCACGTTCGACTCGTCAAACACGCGGATATCGAACATCATGGTCTGCAGGATCGGATGCAGGGATTCCAGCATCGGCAATGCAATGACAAGTCCGCTGACCGAGTCGAAAGCTGCCTCGATGTAGGCTGGCACGATGCCCTGTAGCATGCAATCCCGAAGCGCGATCCTGTCTTTCATCGGAGCTGCGTCGGTGCAAAGAGCCGTCTTCAGTTGCTCGACGAGATAGGCTTGTTGAGATCCGGCAGCGGCTTGCTGTGTGACTCTTTCGACAAAGGCCGATAGTTGTATGGGGAAGCCTGCTTTCGAAAGCTTTGGTGCATACCCGCATAGGTGACCAACAACGTACGTCGGATCCGTAGCCGGGAGTGGGAAAGCCACAGAGTCGGTGAAGAAGCGGGGCACAGGACTAATATCGGCCGCGTACTGTTGTAGGAACTGGACAATCTTCTGCACAAACTCCACGTAGGTGCCTGCTACCGTCGAACCTTGCCCGAGTTGCTGGTAATTGTTCTGCATCGTGGCCATGACCGTCTTCAGCATCGTTGCATATTCTGATTTGACCTCCGTGACACGCTGAGGGCTATCACGGATGGTGGCGTGGAAACTGTCACGCATATTCGCCAACAGAGTCGAGACCAATGCAAGCCGTCGAGCCCGCAAAGTTTCCGCTGTGATGTCCAGTTCTCCCCTGATGTCATCTCGGAAGAAGGGTAGATTCTCCAGGAGCGGATTGGCGGGGTCGACACGAACCATGGCATCAAGTAGGCGATGTTGGAATCGTAGCATCGATTCTCGATCGACGAGACACGAAAGTAGAGTCGTATTGAAATCGGCTTCATGTCCGGAGTAAGCTGTTGAATCGCACGAAATGAGAGCCGCCATGAAGTAGGGTCCGAATTTCTGCGTCTGCTCCGTCCTTCGGAGTTGGTGCCACGAAACCTGACTGAAAGAGCCGAGATAATGTGACCACGACCGCACACCCGTCGATACCTGGCAGCCGGAGATGAGAGTCCATGTGTCGATGCATTCCATGAGGAAGTGGTCTTCCGGAGCTGACTCGGCCCCAAAAGCGTTGGACAGCAGACGCCACAGGGGGTCTTCGATGAAGGCGAGAGTCGGCTGGTCCGAATGTACGTCAGGACACTGCTGTTCGATATCTTCGATGTCGTCCATATCCAGCGAGTCTCCATAGTCCTGACTCTCCTCACTTGGAGCCTGACTGATTCTCCGGCTCGACATCTGTTTCAAGAGCTTCGCATATAGACGCAGTACCCCCAACGTATCGCGCATCACTATGACCAGTCGTTTGTCATTGAACTGCAGGAGTTCGAGTAATTCGACAAGTCCAGAGGTCGCAAGGAAGTCCCGTATGGTGGCCAGCTCGACCTCCTTTGTCATTACCTTGTTCATGCTTCTTCCAATGGCCTTTTGCATGCCGGTGATGCAGTCGCGCAGGGTAGCAATGACCTGTTCTTGGTTCTGTTCCATCGTCTGTCGTACCATGACCGAGACCGCGTCCGTATCGAGCACCCCGGATTCGAGGTAGCCTTCAGCCTCGGTTTTTGCAGACCGATACTGCTTCAGCGTCTGCAGCATCATCT
The DNA here is from genome assembly GCA_019202945.1 of Corynespora olivacea. Classification (NCBI taxonomy): domain Eukaryota; kingdom Fungi; phylum Ascomycota; class Dothideomycetes; order Pleosporales; family Corynesporascaceae; genus Corynespora; species Corynespora olivacea. The sequence goes on from JAGQEM010000164.1 coordinate 13,288, forward strand.
CTTTGTGCCACTCGGCGAGCGGGCGTACAGCATCAAGAGGCTCATTCGTGGACAGTTGGAAGGCCGCCAAGTTTGCCCAAGCCCGAACGTTGAGTTTGCATGCTTCGCGGTGGGAGTTCTCATGGTGTACTAGGCCTCGAATGAGTTCCAGCTTGGGCCGGCACGGCGGAGGCGACGCCCAGTAAAGTGTACAGAGGAGATCATGGTGGTTCCGCAACGCTTCCAAACTTTCCCGGTCGAGGGTCTGGTCTTTAGGACAGCTTCGACCATGATTGGGCACAAGTCGGTGCACGATGCTACGGATCTTCTTCTCGGGGTACATGTGCGGCAGTGCACAGATGCCTTTCAAACCCAGAGCCAGACACTTCAAATAGATCTGGAAGGAGTTGTCGTGCGGGTCCAGGCTGAGAGAAGGTTGCTCCGCGAGATCTTCGAGGAATTGTGCCGAACCACCTCCTTGCTCCCTCCGCAATAGCTTCAAGCCGTTCTTCGCAAAGAAGTCGAAAATTTCGTACAACGCAGGTTCGCACCGGTGCCAATGCCAGTGTTGAATCAGCACATGACATCTTGTCAACGTGGTGCGGACGTAGTCGTTGACCGAAGTGCGTTGCGTTTGAGCCGTTTGGGGATACAATGCAAATAGTCGCTTGAGCAGAGTTTTGATCAGCGCCCAACTGTCGTTCGTAAAGGACATCCTGCCATTGATGTTCAGTATACCCCGACTATCTAATTCCACGTAGGGAAGCAGTGTGAACACAGCCCCCCATAGTGACTCCAACGTCGTCAGCTGGATTGCCGTTTCAGCTTGAGAGACAAGCTCTTGAGCCACAAGATCCCAGAAAGAGGCTTTGGAAAGGCCGGTCGCAGTGAGCGTCTGCATGCAAATCACGAGGCTTTCAACCACAACCTCCGAATCGTGTATGCCCGTTTCACGCTCGGCATATCGTTTGTTCTTCTCGAGAAAATCGCCCAGATGGGATACGCTACGAAGTAGATAGGTGACAACGCGCCTCGATATGCTCTGCATGAGACAATCCATCCCAGCTGCTAGGGCGCGATCAACGACCGGGTGGTGTGCGATCTGACGAACTTGCATGGCAACAACAAGCAAATAGGCCAACGGTCTTAGAAGGTGATGATCCCCAGATGTCATCTTTTGCTCAATGCTGACGTGATCGCCTGCGAGCAGTTTTTCGAGTAGTGATTCAACCAATTGCCTCGTCTTCGCAACAAACGACTGTCGATCAATCGGATCTAGAAAGCTCAACCGAGTTGCAATATAACGGATCATGGAGCGTAGAAGACTGGAGGCGTTCTGCAACACGGTGTCTCGGTCTTCCGAGTGGCTGCTTTCGCTCAGGGTCTGATTATCTGAACTTGTCCAAAGATTTGTGACCAGGTCTGAAAGATGAGCAAAAGTCTCCTCGTTCCAAGAACCGCACCTGACAGACTTTACGCCATGTTTGATGACCATGTAGCCGGCCGATTCGTCCAGATTCCTTGCTTCGCTTGCCACTTTTGGTAACGCTTGAAGCAGCTCGCCTCCACCGATGAAAGTCGAAGCGTGAAAATAAGTGTCGGATTTCAGAGGCGATATGTCAAAATTTGTAGGATATCTCATTCCAGACGGACCCAGCCCTTGCAACACAAGCTGATTCGAACCTGGATCAGCAACCGCATCAGGAAGATCCCAAGGAACATGACCCAGGATATCATTCAAAGCTGGCTCGCTCGGTTGTCGATATTCTCTGGCATCGATATCGACTCTTTGTGGTTTGGCCTTGCGTTTGAGGCGTCTTTTAGGCGTCGTTGGCTTCCGGATAGAGGTCTCTTCATCCACGTCCCCAACATCTTCCGCAGATGGAAGAGGAGGCAGTATAGCGTCATTTTCGGCCAGGAATCGAGCAAGCTGCGGATTTCTCGAGGGTTGGGCTGCCGGTAATTGGAGGCGATATTGTCGATCAACCTGTTGTAAACCCTTTGCAAACGCGAATCTTCGGTCGCTGGAACTGAAGTTGGTCTCGAGACCCTCCAATTGTGCTTCTCGATATGATACTGGCTTTCGTTGGACAGATCGGCTTTGTCTGCTTGGCTGCTCTGTGGACGCCAGACTTCTTTTCATGGACGCTCTCGATGAATGATGGAAGATCGCAAGGCCTGAGGGAAGCTTGTGCCGCCGTGGTTCGCCTGGGGTCTGCGTCGACACCAGATTCTTTTGGACTGCAGCAGGGGCAATGATCTCCTCCCGATCCAAAAGCATTTGGTTTCGCTGCCGATTGTCTTCGATACGAGCCAAGGGTTCACGACGATGAGATTGGCCAACATTCAACCTTGGCTTGAGAAGACCGTTGTTCCATTGTCGAAGCGTTGCAGATGCATCTTCCGTATCGCGTGCGGTATGCAGCCTGATGCGTTTATTTGTCGGACGTTGACGAGCTAGATCAGATCTTCGGCGAGCTTGTCTCTTTGCAACCTTGAGAAAATCGGGGACGTCGTGTTGTGGACAGGAAGGTGACGTGTTGAAGTCCAAAACACTCAGTGCCGGCGGTGGAGTGCGCCTGGCTCTTCGTGATATCGAGTGCCTCGTCTTTCGGGGGACATGCGATTGAGTAGTGTTCGACAATTTTGCACCGTCTTTGGACAGTCGTGGCTTTTTTATTCTGGCGAATGCGTCGCTAAGTTTGATCTGTGTTTTTGGCTTTCTGCCTGTCCCGCCTTGATGAAACAAGTCCAGGTGGTCGTCTTCCATATCTTCTGAATCCTCATCAGCATAGTGATGGTCGAAAATAGTGGCCAGGTCGGAAGCCGCTTGAGCTGATTGCTGAACATCCATGTCACGGTGACCAATCATGGGGGGCTCGTCGTCTGAATCATCCGAAATGACGACAGGTTCCTGGGAATCATCCCTTAGCTCTATTGGACGCTGTGTGCTCCCTTTTTTCCTTGTAACCCTCTGTGCGACTCCTCGTTGAGGTGCAGCTTTTTCGGGGGATCCAGCGTCGTTGAGTGGTCCCCCAGCTTGCACTTTGGAATTACCTTGCCCAGATTTGTCGAGTCGTAGCCACGAAGCAGGCAGAACTCCTTTGATCCTCTTGACAACCCTTCTAAGCTCAGTCTCGCTGGGTTCCGAATCACTGGGGGGATCACGTTCTGGGGATTGGTCGTCACTGATATTTGTGACGATGAGGCGGTGTCGCTGGGTTGATCGACGTCCACGATCGACAGGTCCATCGTCTGAATCATCTGCTGCCTGAACGTCACCTTGGACACTGGATGAGTGTGATGGCGTGGGTAAATTGGGTGCCGGAATTGTCATCTGAAGAGCAGATGCTCTATCGCTGGGAAGAGGGCTACTGGAGTGCGGAGGAGAAGGTGGAATATCCCAGATTTCGTAGGAAGAGCGCTTGCCAATCCCAGAAGGTCCTGGTTGAGCGAAATTGTGATTCAGTTTTCTCCTCTTCGCGTCGCCTGCTGCCTTGACAGGTATCTGTGCTTTTGAAATAGATTGAGTTCGACGTGCTGACGTTGCGTGACCATCTCTGGAGGGCTTTCGAGGGACCGGCGTAGGAATTACAACATCAAGGATATCGATGGGATTGGAATCTTGCTCCAGTTCGAATTCGTGGTCTTGCGTCTCTGGCTCTTCGTGGCCTGTCTTGCGAACCGGAGAAGTCACCCGCGCAACAGGCCTGATACCTCTTCCCTGAAGCTCTTGCCGGTAACGTTCACCCTCGAGAAGGTATGGATGCATTTGGATAGGCCGCCTTTTCCTGAGGTTTCGTCTTCTTTGCTCTTCCGGAGCCTCTGGATGTGGGGTTGTGATCTGCTGAACCGCGGACTGCAGAGCGGTGGATGCCGGTATCACAACCTGTACCTCTACCCGGCGCTCCGGCGAGGCAAAGATGACTTTTGATGGGGTTTCTTCTTCCAGATCTGTGGGTGGGTCGGAGAGATCATCGTCGGTGGAGAGGTCTCCGTCGAGTCCAAATGCCGCGAGCATATCATTTCCACCTCGCGCACCATCACTCGAGTGAGCATCCCGTCTCGTTGCAGCTTTCGTAGAGAGTGGTGCACCCAAAATCAGCGATGATGAATATGGCCATTCCTTGTGCGGTGGGCGATGACTCGGAGAGGCCTGGATCGGATCAGGGCTCTCGGTGAGTTCTCTTACTTGTTCTGCGCGAGGCAGAATCGGAAGGGCGGGGGAAAGAACGTTGTCCACAGGCGTTATTGGAGAAGCAGTGGCTCGCGCGGGCGTATCATGCCAACTTCCACCACTTGCGCCAATGTCGACTTCTTTCTGAACCGCTTCGTCCTCTTTCGTACAGTTTTCTTCACCGGCAGCTTTTTCCGCGGTTAATTGCGCATGTTCAACGCGCTCCGTTGACGCGTCTTGAGCTTCCTCGTTCGAATGCGGCAGTGAACTTTCCAGATTCTCGTCCTCCTCATCCGAGTCCTGGACATATCCTTTGGCTCGCCATGTGGACATCGGGACCCGTCGGCATGTCGTTTGCGAGGGTGGTGAGGGTGGTGGGGTTGGCTATTGTAGACGTTGCCGACGCGTCAAGCACAGGCGATTAGCGCGTCGGGCCTAACGAAGGCACGTGACGTAATGGCGACCTAGGGATTTTCCACCGTGACCTGATCGTCGACGACTTCACACTTCACATCGATCCGGCAATTGTGCACGAGCCTTCTTTTGTGCCTGTTCTGGAGACATGGCAGGGCGTATCCTGCCGATTGCGCTCGCAACTGTGGCCGGAATCACTATTGGGGTTGCGACGTTCGATGGGGAGCTGCAGCAGCAGAGGACAAAGAGATTAGAGGAGGAATACAACCGGTGAGCTCTGCGTTAGGAATCAGGGTTGGCTTTTACTGACAAGCGTAGCGACGTTGCAGCCGCGTCAGCTCTCAGCAGTGAAGGTCCCTCGCCGACGGCAAGCAGCGCGATCCAGCCTCCCGCACACGACCAGGTCCCCGCCACGGCCGAGACCGCGAATGCCTCGAAACTCTCATCATTACTGGGCCTTTGGGCATGGAAATCTCCCCAAAAACCAACACATGCAGCAAATAGCCCTCCCCAGTCAAACGTTGCTGCGCAGATTGTGCAAGACCCACAACAGCCGCCGCAAAAGCCATGATCCGGTATGGACGACGTTCAGAAATGCAGGCGCTTCGCCAAGTCACGCCATCGTCCTTTCCTGAGCGGGTCCAGCTTGTTCAGCTCTCCCAACCACGACGTCATGTCCCTTGTCGTAAACGCTTTCGTCCCCGCCTCAACCTCTAGATACGCCGCTGCCAGATAGAGCAAGGCCTCATATATCCATTTGCAATCCGATTCGTCCTCCAAGATCTCCCGGATATACTCCATTTCGTGTTCGTAGTACTTTTGGCGATCACTGTTGTCGAGATCAAGCACGATGAGATCCTCCGGTGTGCAGTTGGGAGAGAGGGTTGACATGAGGTATTGGTGATAGAACCAGATGGACTGGTCAAACGGGTCGGTATTGATGGCTTCGCAGATCAGCGCCAGTTCGGAATCCAGCAGCGCGCGCCGTGCTTGTGAATCGGCATTGCGCTCTTTGAGCAGGCGGGGTATGAGCTTGCTCCGGTTGTGCCAGGCAGAGAAATTGGAGAGGTTGGTCTTGATCATTTTGGTTGTGTAGTCAAACTCGGACTCGGTCAGGCTTTTAGCAGGCGTGTCTCGAGTGGTTGTAGCGAGACGTTCAAGTTGCTCTACAACATGGCGTCGGTAGCTCCAGGCGTGGAAGTTCCGGCTATCAGCATGTAACATCTTGCTGACAAGCTGCAACTCTCCCGCCCACATTTCACGACTTGCGCTGACACCCAACTCGCTTTCTCCTGTTTGCAATAGCCAATTTCTGTGGTTCCAGATCCAGTAACATTTTGGGAATTTCCGTAGTAGTGTGAATGTGAGCAGAAGGTCGTCTTGGATCAGCTGCCCAGTACTCTCAACTGCGCCATCTCCTGCAGCAGCGGCCAACAACAATGCGCCCAAGACTCGCCGCCGGTGGTTCCAGGTGGTATAATACTCCGGATTCTCAGTCAACAGCTTGGTCACGAGGCCGAGAGCTTCTACGGTGTACTGTCTTTCCGCGATCTTTGTCACACAATCAGTACATGGTCGTATTGGCTGTCGAAAAGTCGTACCTTTGTATTAACCAAGTTGGTGAGATCTTTGTAGGCTACAATCTGCTGTTGCTCTTTTTGCCGCGCTTCTTCGGTGCGGACAACTGGTCCTGTTCCGCGCGAAATGCCGTGCTGTCGAGATGTCAGTAACTTTCTCACGCCCCGTTCTTGTAAAGTCTCCGCTTACGCTTGCCATGCTAAAAGTGTCGTGTCGTGAGAGCTGTCTGATGTTTCGCTGCTACCTTACGGCCCGCCGGATTTACGTTTGCCCGCCCAAGCTCCTTCCCCACACTTCAGGCATCGAGGAAGGCCGATGCCACCACTTTCGTCACGATTCCTCTCGTCCTGTAAAACCTAGGCGCAAACATCCGAGCAACATTGCTATACTAACCCAGCAGCAATAACCACGCAGCAGCACAGTATCCGCAAGGCTTTCCCTTCACCTCATCGACCGCCCCTCTTCGATCTGTGCCGCTGACCCTCGCTCACCTGACATGGTGGAGGTTTTATAACTAAGGTGCCAGCTCACTGGATTCAAGGACATTCTGCAGCATGAACGACGTCGACGATGAGGAGCCTTCATCAGATTCAGGCTATACTACGCCGCCGCTGTCCCCATCCAAGACTGCCAGTACAGATGGATGGCTGTCTCCAAGATCTCCAGTATCGCCGCGAAAGACGCGAAGCTGCCTCTTCTTCCGCGATATAGGGGAAGATGACCTTCTACCTACGCTTCCAGATACTCCTACGAAAGTCAAGAATGCCTCCCGTTTCGGCGCGCTGCACTTTCAAGATATCCCCAGGTTCAGTCCAGACCTGCCATCAACCTCGTCGATTGAAGACTCTCCCACCAAAAGGCGACTGAAACATCCTGATGGTGTCGCAGTCCGTTTATTCAATCCTTCTCCGCATTTGAATCATCGTTCATTACCCGACGCAGGCCGTCTTCCCAGCGAAGGCTCCGATCAGTTGTCGGATAGCTCAAAAAGTTGTGACTCGATCGATGGCACTTCTCTAACAGACTGGAGTGAGAGCCATGATTGTGGCTTACCTTCCATCTCGACTGCCAGCGAACTCTCGCTACCGCCTCAAACACCGGTCACAGAAGTCGGTGGGGCTACTATTGACGGTCTAGGAAGAACAACGAGTATTGACACAAGTGACATTACGACCTCACCAGCGCGGCTTTCACGGATTCCTCTCCGCCATGCGAGCTCTCCCCTTCGACCTAGTCAATGGGCCACTCGTGGCGGCTTGTCCCCTTCGCGACATCAAGCCCACACGCCAGATCGTTTCATTGCGTCTCGACGGCCACCTAACCTACCACGGGAAAGCTTTGAGCTAAATAAACCAGCAGAACGTCTTGCACCTGGGGACTCTTGTGACACAAATCCCTTTAGTCAACGTCTTCATCGAAGTAGGCGTTTGAACGAGGAACTGAGAAGCCTTCGAGAAACACATTGTGTGCTCACCGGCCGCGCACATGTGAATCGGCGCGGCGGCAATCCTGTCATTAGACGCAGCTCTGTCACACTAGGAACCCGGCAAATTAGCGCTGGCGCCGTGTGGCACGTTGGCGGTTCCTCGGCATTCAATGACACCGTCCAAGGAGTTCCGACTGGCAGAGGCGGGATGCTCGGAAGTGGCACAAATGCCCCACTATACACCTCCATGTTCCTCAGTCGCTCTGATCCTGAAGCTGAGCTTGAGGCATATGAACGTCGTCTTGCATTGGCCCTCGACATAGATCAGACTGGTCGGATCCTGGAGCTTTCATCTTCAACCAATGGCTCTTCGCCAGCAAGTTCGCATAGCACACCATCACATAGGGTCCACACGAGGCATGTTTGGAGAGACAATGCTTGGACCAAGGACGGTGTTGCAGCGCGTTTGTTTTGCATTCCACGTTAGTTGACGTTGTCGCTAACTCTGACCAGAGGGTTCGACACGAGGACGTCGGAATTTAAGAAAAGCCGTGCCAATCCTACCTTTTAGATAGGTAAATGCCATGGCACATGCTTCATTGCTGACCTTGAACACAGTCCTGGATGCTCCTCTATTACGAGACGATTACTATTGCACGCTACTCGCATATTCTCACACCACCAATTGCCTCGCAGTGGGGCTGGGTAGCTTTGTACATCTTTGGTCAGAAAAAAAGGGCGTCGATACACCGGAATCGCTAAACTCAATGTCAACTTCGATCACAGGCGACATTCAGCACGTCACATCGTTAGCCTTCTCCTCAATCCAGGGCGGTCAAGCAATCCTCGCCGTGGGTCGAGCAGACGGTCGCATCACCCTATGGAGCCCACTGGATTCGGAGCCACGTTTCGATGCCACACAGCCTAAACCAATCTCATGTACTGCATTCAGGCCAACCACCATAAGACGTCCGTCTCGCCGTGACCGCCACCTGACGGTACCCACAGAAGAATTGCTCATTGGCGATGAAGCTGGGCATGTCTACCTGTATAGCATCGAATGGCCTTCAGAAGATGAGAGTGCTCTCTTCGGCTGGAATGGAGCAATGACACTGCTCGCCCGCATGACGATACACACGCAACAAATCTGTGGACTCTCGTGGTCCATCGACGGCGAAATGTTCGCAAGCGGTGGAAACGACAACGCATGCTTCCTCTTCGAAACCAACAAAGTGCTTCAAAGCCCTACTACTGACATCGACACCACCGAGTCCGCCAACCCCGTCGGTGTCCGCCACGGTCCCCATGGCGAGAGCATCTACACGGTGACTCCTGGCCGCGGCACCGTCATACACGTCCCCAGCACCCACGCCAAGCACAAATGGGAGCTCAACGCCGCCGTCAAAGCCATAGCGTTCTGTCCCTGGCAGCGCGGTCTCGTGGCCGTCGGTGGCGGTTCCAATGACCGTTGCATCCACTTCTACCACACCCTGTCGGGCGCCTGTCTCGCGGCCATCGATTGCGCCGCACAAGTCACGAGCCTGATATGGAGTCAGACGCGCAGGGAGATCGCGGCGACTTTTGGCTTCGCTCAACCCGAACATCCCTACCGCATCGCCGTCTTCGCGTGGCCGAGTTGCGAGCAGGTCGTCGCCATTCCCTGGTTCGATGAGAATCGCGCTCTGTATGCTGTTGCGTATCCGGGGAGTGCGGATCCGGCGGCTACTTCGGAGACGGAGGGTCACGGTCACGGTCACGGCCAGGGACGAACGGCTGGCGAAGAGGGCGCGTGGTGGAGACGGAGTGTGGAAGAGGGGTGCATTGTGGTGGCTGCCAGTGATGCGGCGATTAGGTTTCATGAGATTTGGACGGGCGGGAAGAAGGGGATTGGTAGGGGGCCCGGACAATTGGGCGGCAGCGAGATCCTTGAAAGCTTGCATGGGATTGAGAGGATGGATGGGGTTGTGATACGATAGAGGCGGAGGGTCAAGGTTGCCGTTACGTTCATGTCCTGGACTTGTTCAACGCCTTCGGTCGTGGCATTGTTGACCTGTTTTGAGCTGTTCGATCGTTGCCAATCTTGAAGCGTTAGATTCAAGGTCCTATCGCGCGGAATGGGTCAACAACAATCTCGAAAGGTCAAAATTACGTATTCATACATATCGAATGGCGTAGTCGCCCTCGTGAATGATGCATTGATTGATTTAAGAACCGACTGCAACGAGCAGTCCCTGGTATGTGACTCCCATGCCTAATAACCCGAAGTTTTCGAACACATCGGAACCCACACCTTTTCGAGCCGACGCCAAAGGATCATTCCACGAAGTCGTGCACTCATAACCATCATCTAATGCCTCAGGGAAGATGCCCTCCTCTTCTTGGCCTCGTCGTGGGCGGCCTTGGCCTGGCCGATGCGCTTGTGGAGGACCTGGGCGTACTCGTTCTGTGAGGCACACGTATCAGCAATCGGATCCTAGTGTCCGGGTGACATGGGGACTTACGGCGGCGTCCTTGGAAGCTTCCGCACGGCGGCGCTTCAGTGCGACGCGGTGGCGCTTGTGCTGGAGGCGCTGGGGGGTGACCAGACGCTGGATCTTGGGAGCCTTGGTGTAGGGCTTCGCGCCCTCCTTCTTGGGCTGGACCTCGCGACGGATAACGAACTTGCGGACCTACACAGGTCGTCAGACTCAACCCTTGAACAGGATTGGCGAAGAAGCTATGAGAAAACTCACATCATCTTCCTTGCTGAGACCGAAGAAACGGCGGAGCTTGGTAGCACGCTTGGGACCGAGACGCTTGGGGTGGACCAGGTCGGTGACGCCGGGGATCTCCGCGTCGCCCTTCTTGACAATGGAGAGGGCGAGGACAGCCAGGTCCATGGCGACGATGCAGCCGCGGACAGACTTCCTCTTGCGCTCACCGGTTCGGCGGGGACGGTAGCAGGAGTGGCCTTTGGCGAGGAGGAGCTTGACACGGGTCGGGTGCATGACACCCTGCTTCATCGGGAAGCCCTGCTTGTCGTTGCCGCCGGTGATTCTGAAGATGTAGCCCTTGAACTCGTCGCCGACGCTGTCGCCGGGGACTTCGTGACCCATGCGGCGGTCCATGAAGACGCGGAGCTTGCGCTCATCCTCAATCTCGATCAACTTCTGGGTTCCATTCTGGGGGTAGGAGACGTTGAGCTTCATCTTGACGGCGTGTCGTCGAGGTGCGCGGGTGCTGCAACGTTAGTAGATTGTCGAGGTTCGCCTGTTGAAGTTCACAAACTGATTTCGATTTTCGTGGGGACGCTAAGCGATGGAGAAACGATTCGCCGGGCCGGGAGCCGGTCACGTGCAGCCACACCCAGGTCGGCCCGTATCCGGAGTTCGTGCTTGGCTGTATCTCCGCTCCATGTCACCCGGATTTGCACTGCCCCTCTGGGTCGACCAACTTGTCATCGCGTGGAAGCATATGGGAGAGGGGCATAATCATCATCATCGGCTTGAAGAACCTCCACGGAGATTCACAATAGTCTCGATTGTTTATAGCAGTAGCTCCGCCATCAAGTCGAAAGCCCCCATCCGGCCAAGCAAAGAAACCATACCCAGAATTCCCAGCCCGTAGCCTCCCCCCCACAGGGAAACCCTTTCCAGCCAACGCCACAGCACTGATCCTCCGTGATGCTTTTAGGTATAATACAATATGAAAAAGGGAGAGAGACGGGTCCGCTCAATGCAGCAGCTCAACCGGTGGCCTCGCCGTAGCGAGCGTTTTGCCCTGCGCCTTTTGCTGAGCTATGGGGCCTTCTATGCCTTCCATGGCATCGCCCGGGCTCTCTGGCAGACTCTCCGTCGTGTCGACGACGGCAATCGCAGGCAGGTTCGGACTGTCACCATGATCTTCCGGATGGTACAGAATCGTCGAGCTCCCCGTCCTTCTCCTCGTCATCACAAAGTCCCTGTCGCCATCCTCGGCGGTGGGGGAGGGATAGTCGCGCGCATCGGCATGCAACTTTGCCAGGGCCGCCGCCAGATCTTCCGCGTGCACAATCTGATTCGGGGGCTCCTCGTCGCGCATCTTCCAGCCCATGGGCGGCGACGGCGGCGGCGAGATGAAGAACAGCTTGTCTGACTTGGGGAGCGGGAGGTGCTGGTCGGTGGGGTTCAGCGGGGTGTTGAGACCGAAATAGACGCGCACTCGACAGCCCATGATCTGTTCGCCGTCGACCTTTTGGCGGATGGCGACGGCGGAGTCGACATGGAAGAAGGAGACGACGATGCGTCGGAAGGACTTGAGCGGGGCCCAGGTGTGGACTGCGCCATGTCTGTTGATGGTTTCGCGGATTTGGACGAGGTTGGAAGGTTGGAAGATTTCGGGCTCGAGGAGGTTCTGCGCTTGTTAGTGTGCGATCGACGGATATGCGCGGACGTTACTGACTGTGATTATGAGAGTGTTCGACGGAGGTGACGGTTGTACAAGCGGCGGGAGGTCGGAAAGGTCCAAGGACAGTGGCGACTTTGACCTGGACGAAGTTCGCGAGTGCTGCGGGGAGGGAAGGTCCGTCATGGCGATGATGTCTTAATCGCAGTGTAAGATGTTGGATGGCGGAGGGAGGGTGTTTTCTGCTGTTTGGAATTCTGGTGCGGGCAAGAGGTCTGGGGGTTATAAAGTCGGAAGTTGCCCGCGGCTGTCCCAGACGCTGCAACCGTCTTGATACTTGCTCCGCCTCGTTACCGAGCGAGCTTGGGGAAACCCAACCAACGACCGCCTACCTGGCAACTTTCCTGGGCATTCTGGCCACCTGCACTGCCTCTCCGCTTGGATTCCATCATCACTCAACAAACTCGGTCCACGGCTCACGGCGGAACGCGTGGTGGATGCTGTGCGAGTTGTTCGTCGCACACGGATCCGACGGCGCTGCGGACAAACGGCGCTGCTCATCAGATGCCGCAAGCAGTCGCAAGTCACGACCACGCCGAACTCAGCCCTGGCTAGGGGTGATGGGTCTTCTCACGGGAGTATTTGGAAGACCGGTATACGGCGTGCGCTACGCCCGATTCACGCTGTCCTGAGGTGCGGTCGCTCACCACGTCGGAAATGTCGCTGGGGTTCCGTGTTGTGCATCCTATACTGTACCTCTGGTATATACAGGCCGACATTACAATCCATGTTTTATCTTCCCTGCCGGCCATGGGAAGTTTGGGTCCATGGCTTCTCTTTTTGCAATCCAGCGTGTCTGTTTGATCTTCATGATGTGTTTACGAGGTGTTTTTCTTCGGCTCGGAAATGTTGATCCTAGCATACGTACTACTCCCTGCACGGATGGCATTGCGGCGTCAAAACAATACCCAACAAGACACTCGCCCGATCAGCAGGGCCAGAAGCCGTGTTGCCATGTGTACCACCACCACAGTCCGAATACCGAATGCCGCTATGCTGGTATGCCACTTTGGGTTTGAAAGGGACCATGTTACACAATGACTCTTTACGGTACGTCTCCAACAGGAAGATGAGTGCCGGGCTTTGCAAACCTGCCTGGATTGCCACCAGACCACCACTGTACCTCAAGATGGGGTTTGCTTTCCCGAGCTTCCCCAAAAGCTCTCGCACACAACAAGTGGTCCAGCATACCTTGATATCGTGTCGAGGTAGTAACCACATGCCGCCATACATGACAAGCGCGAGGCGTTCTACACCAACCAACTCGCTTAATGCCATCAGTATGCCTTTCCCGCTCCTGAGCGCAGCATGCTTCTGCTTCCTGTTAAACGAAGTCGTCGGCACAAGACAATCACACAGCCTCCCCCTTTCACGGAGGGAGTCCCCTCAGTCATCATTCAGCCAGAGCTTTGCGACAGCAGGTGGATGTGGCTTCCCCTGTGGCTCAGCAACACGCTAGCCCGAAGAGGACTAGACTAGCCGCGGCCGCATCCAGGGCCCGCTAGATCTTTGTTCAAGCGAGAGAGACCTCGACGCGACCACATCCCTCTCCCTCTCCCTCTCCCTCTCACTCTCCCTCTCACTCTCTGTCCAGCTTCCCCGCCACAGCCACCCTGACGCGTCGTCTTTCGCGCTCATCAGCTACTTCTGTCTGCTCGGACCGACCGCCTCCTCGACCATGGATCCGTACGATGTCGAAGGCGGAGCCATCAACGTGCGCTTCTTGGAGGTATGCTGTGCTCTGCTGCGCCAGTATCGTCCGCCTGGCTCGGTGTCTAACAAGGCTCCAGGCGAACTCGACGCGCGCCAACTTCATCATCCAGAACTTCAACCTCGAGACCGCCAACTCGCTGCGGCGCTACATGCTCGCCGAGATCCCCACCATAGCCATCGACGTGGTGGAAGTGCTGGACAATACCTCGGTGCTCGCCGACGAGTTCATATGTCACCGCCTGGGTCTGATCCCGCTGAATTCGCGGGGCGTGGAGGAGATGGTCTACTCGCGGGACTGTGATTGCGAGTCGTACTGCGATCAGTGCTCCGTGGTGCTCACGCTGAATGCCAAGTGCGAGTCGGACGAGATCATGAAGGTGTATGCGCGCGATCTGGTTCCTTCGTCGCATCCGATCAACGACCAGGTCGGCCAGCCGGTGCTCGTAGATGAGGACAAGCAGGGCAGCTGCATCGTCAAGCTGAGGAGGGGCCAGGCCATTCACATGCGCTGCATCGCGAAGAAGGGCATCGCGAAGGAGCATGCAAAGTGGGCACCGAGCGCGGCCATTGGATTCGAGTATGACCCCGCGAACAAGCTGCACCACCTGGATCTGTGGTACGAGGGCGACGATCCGAAGAAGGAGTGGTATGTTGTCCTCTTTGTGCTCGATATTCCATGTCTGACAACAGCAACAACAACCTAGGCCTATAGATGAAGAGCGTGTCAACCTCGACGGTGGTCACCCCAACGAGGATGAGCCTTTCGACTACGATGCGGTCCCAACTCGATTCTTCTTCGATGTCGAGACGGTGGGTGGCCTTGACCCGGATCAGATCGTCGGCCGCGGTATCAAGGGACTGCAGCAGAAACTCGCCGAGGTCATGCACGAGCTCAACGGTAGCACCGACGATCCCAACGCAGGCTTCGGCGACGGTGTGCAGAGCCCGACAATGAACGGCGCGGGTTACGCCAACAACGACCCCGGCTACACCACACCCGGATACGGAGGCAGTGGCAGCGTCTGGGGCAATGGGAATGTCGGTGCGGGTTCGACGACGCCGTTCGGGGCAACTCCCTACGGAGGGCAAGGGTGGTAGAGAAACGTGTTGCAAAACCGCTTTTTGCGCTCGGGTTGACCGTGCTTTTTCTAGGGACGAGGCAGTTGAGGAACTCCGGAGAATCACCCTATGCAGCGACACCGACAGCGAGACTTTTTCCACCCACGGCGCGGACACCGACAGCCGGACCCTTTCCGACCACGGCACCGACGGCGTGGCTGGAGATGTCGTGGAGGAAGACACCGTCTCCAACGACGTTGGTACCGGCAGCGGTGCGGCGCAGGTCCAGTCTCCACCACGCTCCTCATTTTTCGGCATCATTCTGAATTAGCAAACCATCCTTCCCACGCGGCTTTTTCCCGGGAAATCCATTCCAAAAATCCCTCGGGCACGGCTTTTTGACTCTTCGGTTTTCTGCTTTGTACAGTACTGCATGGGTTTGGCGTTGATGATCAAAAGGAGGTCTATTTGGGATATGGACGCAGCAGGCGGTCGGTCCCTTTCAAGATTGAGAAATGCACGAGCGAGTAACCATGGAATTATCATCGGAAAGAAGCCAGTTTCACTTGAAGCAATCAAATCAAGTTTTATTGCCTGACGATGCATGCCAGCCTATCCTTCCGCACCGGAAGATGCTTCCTTTCTTTCTTTCTTTCTTTCTTTATCCATGATGAATATTACAATCGTACAGTGGTGTCCTACATGTGATTGTATGAACCAAGCCCACCGGTATTTTTTCGAACAAGTCTTGGGAGAAGTAAATGGGCAGCGGAGAGAGGGGAATATATATACACAGATGGCGTACAGAAGAAGCAAGATACGCAACGCCAATCATGTCCAAAGATGCCAAACCATGCACACCACCGGAGGGAGAGAGCTGGCTAGCCAGCCACAAAAGGAGCCCACCATGTCATACCATACCCTGCCATGCCATGCCATATCGTACCGAACATACTCTTACAAGCCTTCGCCAAAACACACAAATCCAACACGGCGCACCATGCTCCAGCCAACGGCCGCCTACGCGTTCTTGACCACGCCCACCTTGGCCGCCCGCAACACGCGTCCGTTGAGCAAGAAGCCCTTCTGCTGGGTATGGAAGCACGTCCCATCCTCCTTGTCCGGCATCGGCGTCTGGAACACGGCCTCGTGCACATTCGGGTTGAACTTCTCCGCCGCGGGCGAGGGGTCGAAGCGCTCGAGGCCGTGCTTCTTGAGCGTGTTCATGAGGATGTTGTCCGTCATCTTGAGGCCGTCGTGCAGCGTCACCAGGTGCGGGTTCTTCTCGGCCGTCAGCTGGTCGGCGGGGACGTTGGACAGGGCGCGGTCGAGGTTGTCGACGGATTCGACGAGGTCGCGGGCGAAGCGTTGGAGGGCGAAGTCCTTGGCCGCGGCGATTTCGCGCTTGGTGCGTTCTTGGAGGTTGCGGTAGTCGGCTACGGCGCGGAGGTATTTGTCCTGTTGGGGGGGGAGGCGTGGTGTCAGTGTTACTGCTGCTTTTGCTGCTGCTTGTGGATATATATAGATGTATAGATATATAGATATATATATACGTACCTTTAGGTCGACAATCTCCTTGTCTTTCTTCTCGACCGCGTCTTTGAGCTGCGCGGTTTCATCGTTCTTCGCTTCGCCGGCTTCCTCGGGCTTTGCGTCTGCGGCTGGTGCGGCGTCAGAGTACCATCGGATGGCGGGTGCAGCTCGTGTGCCGGCCTGTTGCCGTATCGGGGCGGCAAAGGCAGCGCTGTGTTGGACTTTTTGGAGCGGGCGCGCGGCCTGTCGCGAGGCGCGGAAGAGTGTTCTTTGGAGCATCTTGGGCGGGGGGGATGTGTGCGGGATTTGGCGGTGGGAAGATGGAGGAGTGGGTGTGCGGTGATGATGTCGGAGGGTTTGTGTTGGTGATGGATTGGATGTTGTTGTAGCTTGGGAAAAAATTTGGAGAGAGTTGGTTGGTTGGTTGGTTGCTTGAATGCGTGGCTCGAGCGCTCTGCCGACCAAAAGGTCTTCCTTCCGATCAGATCACGCATAACGTCGATTTCAGCGCCGCGAGTTTTCGTTTGGATACCTGATACGCACTCTACCGCCGTTGCTTGCCAAGATTCATCGTACCTGTTGCTCCGAGTTTTTCGGATTGTGCGGGCGGCCCGTAGGTATACCTGGAAATACCTTGTCAATGGAGTAACCTCGCGAGTTGTACTCTCAAGGGAGTTGGAAGGACGAGGAAACCGAATTCTTTGTCTGCTGAAGAGAATAGAAGCATTTCCGGAGTGGTGTTAGAGTGTAGGAGAAACTACCAACCCACCTTGATCCACGAATAATGTAGAGACTTCCCCTATAAGTTTTATATCCCGCCTATAATTCGTCTTCTACGGGCGTATAGGCGAGTTGATATGTATGAAGATCCGGGGCTCAAATCTGTCATTGGTTGCATATCAATGTATAGTCGTATTCCATGTCAAAGTTTTCACTCAAGCGAATTACAAAAACTACTGGATATCCTACCTTGAAACACTCCTGTACTTTACTACTATTATGAAGCGTATGATCGACTCTACCAAAAGGTGCGCTTTACTGTATTGCTTTTAGGCCAGGATCTGTGTATGCTGAATGGTATAGGCAAGGTCATTGGACTTTTGAACATGTTGACTTGTCTGCACGGCCACGACGGATTATAACCGGGCCAGGAACATGCAACTTCGAAAGAAATTAAATCACCACCGAGGGCAGCAAGAATGGGAGACGGTGCTCGGAAGAACCAAGGGGAGCATGGAGCGGACTTGAGAGCGGGTTGGAGATTAGTTGGGCAAAGGGAAGTTGTAGAAACATCTAAGAAGAGGAATCAACAATACGTGATGAGAGTGAGCATGAGGAGAGGACGATGCTGCGTCTCTGTCTTGGTAAGCTCCTCTATCATCTGGTTTGTAAAAGTCATCACACCGCACTAAGATGTAGTGTCCCAAAAGATAAATGAAATCTGCTGTTGCTAGCCGTTCACTAAAGTTACAACCCAGATCAGGATACTATATCTTCACCTCAGAATCAGGTTGACAAAAGCACCACCGCAAATCATCCGTCCATCCATCTAATACCCCAGCTGACCTCTAATCTCAAACGTCGACGCTCCACCCCACTCCTTCCAATGTCCCTACTTGCTGCCTTAGGCCTCATCACGATGCTTCACCATCCCCAAGCTCCCCACGACCCTTTCCCATTCAAGTCCCGCAGCCATCACCCTGCAAACCTTCCCTACCATGATCCTTACCTCCACACTCTTACACCCTTACCCTAGTTCTACGGCCCTTCTCCCTCGCCCTTCGAACCTTGCCCTGCCGAGCCCAAACAAGCACTGTTCAAGCACCACCAAGAAACTCACACCAAAGCTTCCCCGAGGCGTACCCGACGTTTTTTTTTTCTTTCGGCCCTTCCGTCTGGCTTTCCTTCCCTCCAAGACGTGGTACGGCACTCGGCCCTTCTACCCCCCGATTAGGTTCCTTCCCGAAACTACGGCCTTCCCGTTGCTCGGGGACCTGTTCCACGTTGCAAAGTAGCACGCCACAATTCGCTGGACACCTTCCAACCCGTCTCTACGTGATTCGACTCGGTCCGTTTTGCCCATCCACTTGAGTCGGCTTCACGGACCCAGTCTTTACCGTCCCTCACCTTCCGTTATCTTTCTCCACGAGAGAACCGCCCGGCCCTTCTCCCCCCCCTCCCTCGCCCTCTATCTCTCCAAAAGCCCACAACCCGCAACCCGGTCCCGGTCCCAGCCCCAGACCCTGTGCATACACAGCCGCAGACCCTTTCTCGAGCATGAGAGCTCCTCGCATCTCTTCCTATCTAAGTCACACACAACGTGACGAAGTATGACATGCGAGATGACCGACCCACTTGCACCACAGGTTATCGCGACTTCGCCACCAATGACATGGTAAGCGTGTATCGAATCCGTCCATTGCCAGGTTTTGCGTACATGTATCGGGCGAGTGACTTGAGGCGAGGGGGGGGCGGGGCACAAGGGCCAGCGTACCAGTATACGTTGACAAAAGAACAACAACACGTGCGTCGACGCGTCGAAACGACGGGGTGGAAGTCAGTTTGGCCCGTGTCGAATCATTACCCGAGTCGACCCCCACCACCGACGTTTAAGAACAGCAGAAGAATGCAATCAGCCTTATACCGATGTAGACTAATCCGTTTCCGCTCGACTGCATCACATGATGATGTAAGCCTCCAACGTACTTGTAACTACACACCACCACCACTGCGTAACACAATCGCGAGCACCGATAGTACGTACGAGGCATCTTTTCAACGCAGCAACGAGCTTCGCCGTCATGGATGATGGTGGCTGAGTAGACGACGCGTCGTCTTGTTGCAGTAGATAGGAAATGCAACTGTAGCGGGGGGTGGGTCAGTCAGTCTCAGCCACTCGAATCGCGATTAAGTTGATAGCGAGACACGGAGTTTCACCAGCCGGATACACACGCACGCACGTCGTCGGATCCACGTGCAAGTATGGGGAGTTGAATCGAGGGAGCAAGTTGAGACGTACCATGTATGCATGTCCCATGGAACCAACAACCAAAACACAGCAGAGGAGAAGAGGGGAAAAGAGGCATCATCGAAAGTATTCTCCCATCTCTCCTATCTTCACCGGTATTCCCGATTCCCCCAGCGTGGAAGCGCCATGGTAGTTAGCTTGTGCCGTTATATCAATTCAAAGCATCTATGCATGTATACACAGCAAGCCCGTTCAAAAAAAACCCCCCCCCCACACTCCGAGCAAATACGAACATCATCTCCCGACGAGCCGTTCGCGCCTCCAACGAAGCGGCCTTTCCCATTTCACATTCCACGTGTTCGCATGCATGCATGCATGCATGTTCATGATGTATGTTGTTGTATACCTCCACACAACAAGCTCAACTTCGGCCCTCGATCTATAGTACCCCCACGCATCCGCATCACGCGTCACGCGTTCCTCGTTGGAACATCGAGCATGTAATTCCATGTAATCTCGACCCGAGCATTCCAACTGCATGCACACTATGCATCGAAACATCGAAGCATCCATCGACGACCAGCTGGATGAATCCACCCACCCACCCACCTGCAAAACACCAGCGATCGATCCACCCATGCACCCCCACCCGTGCTGTGCATCCATCCGATCCTCGCAGATGTATTCCCCGCTATTTATAGTCCTTCCTCCCAGCTCTGATCGCCATACTGCATAGTACATACTATACTCCCCCCATCGACGTTCGACACGATCGTGAAGCAGCGGCGAATAATCGTCCTTCCCTTCACTCCTCCAACCCCGCAAAAGAGAAGAAAAAGAAAAACCGCCCAGCCCAGCCCAGCCCAGCCCTCCCCTCCCCACCGACCCAACGCAAAGGCCCGTCTTCGCAACTCAAAATTGCGGAATAAATATCCGTGCCGCCCATGCTGACGACTCGTTCCCATAACCCCACCGCACATAGCTATCCATATAGGCCGGTTCCCCTGATAAGGTTTCGAACAAGCTGAACCCTAAGATCGCTAGCTTACGCCATAGCGTCCATCATGCACGACATACACGCTGGCATCCATCGAAACGTTAAATTTTCTGACAGTTACAGTTTCTAAGCGAACTGCAGGCCGCAGGCATCAGGCAACGGTCTACTTCGCCTTTTTGCCGCTACGCTGGTAGCTGTATGTAGTCACATTTTTAGTCAAAACTAGGCCTGCACCATCCCGTTGTGACGGCTGAATTGAAGGAGAATTACTTCTCGCCGCCGTTTGTCGCCACAGAATCTCAGGCGAGAAGGGCGAGGAGGAGCGGGATGGAAGATTAAAAAACGCCAGATCATGATCACAGTCGTTTCCTACAAACGCCACATCAAATTGACCGACGGCAAAGAAAGATGGAAGACCGGGTCTAGAGAATTCTGCGTTAGCCTTCAAACTATACCGGAGCATGCTTGAAGAGAAACGATACACTCTCGCCGTTGTGGGTGCGTCTACACGCTTCCGCAAGCTGAAATGCTATTAGCAACTTGCCATGATGCATCGTCAGCGCTACTCACAGTGGGACTGATGTCGATCGTTTCAATGCGATCACAGCGCAACTTCTTCTCCTCATGTGGGACCGTGTTGGTGACAACGATCTTCTTCAGCTTGCTGTTGTTGATCTGGTCGATGGCGTTGGCACTGAGGATGCCGTGGGTGACAATCGCGATGGCCTCTTTGGCGCCGTGTTGAATGACAACATCGGCTGCCTTGACCAACGTGCCGCAGGTATCGGCCATGTCATCTACAATAATCGCTGTGCGACCCCTAACGTCCCCGACCAGCGTCATCCTCGAAACCTCATTCGGGCGGGCGCGCTCTTTGTGGATGAGGGCGAAACCTAGGTCCAGGCCGTCTGCTATGGAAGTAGCCCTGGTCACGCATTAGCCAAGGATGGACACTTGCGAAGGAGTTCTTGGCCTCCATGTGAAGCAATTGCAAGCCCTTTTGGGTAGCCATATAGGCACGGATGTCTGGGCCAAACGCCACAAGGGGACAAGGGACAATACCTCTTCGCCCCGCCAGCGTCCGGGCTTACAATGACGCATTCCTTGACATTCAAGTTCTCCCGTATCCACCTGAGCGTGCTAGGTTCCGCGTAGAGGTTGTCCACGGGCACGTTGAAGAAGCCCTGGATCTGGCTTGCGTGGAGATCCATGGTGATGATGTGGTTGCAGCCCGCGGTCTGAAGCATGTTGGCCATCAGTTTCGCCGTGATGGGTGCTCTGGACTTGTCCTTCTTGTCCTGTCGCGCATACGGGAAATTGGGTAGGACGGCGGTGATGCGACGTGCGGATGCCGTCTTGCAGGCATTGATCATGATGAGCAGCTCCATGATGGCATCGTTGATGTCGCCCGGCGGTGTCGACTGGATGATGAAGACTGCCCATGGTGTCAGTCTGCTTCCTCGCGACGCATACCAAAAATAGAGGGGAGCCGGGCAAGGGTGCATACCATCCTCGTCTCTGACCGACTCTCCAATCGTCACAGACGTCTCCTGATTCGAGTACTGGAGAACGAGGATCTTGGCAAGTTCTCCACCGAGTCTAGCGCGCGATCAGCCAGTCCGTTTGAGGATTGTTGTTGAAGTCTGGGTCGACTCCCAGCAGAAGAGAAGCGCTCACCTGTAAGCGACCAGCTCGGCGAGCTGCGGATGGCTGTTGCCCGTGAGCAGTTTGATGCTATTGGTGGCCATGGCTGTTGCTTGGGCGAATAGGAAACGCGGGGTGGGGACTTCACATCGTGAAGGCTGGAAGCAGATTTGCAAGCAGAAGAGAAAAACTTGAGGTTCAACGGCGGGCGCGGCACGGACCCCTGCCCCGCTCGGAGCGGTCGAATATAACTCCGGTCGGGGAAGGAACCCCTGGCCACAGTAGACACGATACTACACCCTAGACACAAGCGCCACAGGCGCCACAGGCGCCACACCCCCAGCCGGTCGGTCAGCCAGGAACATGCACGGAGGACACACGTGTGAAACATCTCTTGCAGCCTCGCCTGGGAACCGTCAATTTCTCCCACCGGCGGCTGCACGCATCCGCAGGACGTGGAAATGATCCCCTCATCAACGTTGCTCCATCCAGGACTCTCGTGCCCAGCACGTCAATAGATGCCACCGAGGAAAAAAAAAACTCTGCATACGGGTTCATCACATTCAAGTTATCTCGTCACATCGGGGAAACCCTTTCCATCCGTCCCGCAGGAATCCGCTACACCCCTTCCCCCTTAGTCGCATGCAAGGCACGTCCAACGCCCAAGCTCACCACTAAGCCCCCTCCTCACCTGGACCTTGCCCATCCCTCGATCGTCGGGATCCGTTCCCCGGAACGTAAGAGCTACTACACGTTGGTAGGACCCCTCACCTTATCCGACCAACCGCCAACGGGAGCTTCGCACTTGGTATTGGGGTGGTTGTTGGTGTTGCTTTGTTTAATCTACGGGCCATACTTTTCATCAATCACGAACACTGGCGCTACGTCAAGTGTGCAGAGTGCACGCCAGAGAGACTGCCCGTAGGGTCTGGCCGCCTGTCGTCAAACTCGTTCTTCCAGTGGTACCCGCTCCTTTGCTACCAATGCCATCATTTGCAGATTGCAAATGGCTCGAGGTGCTTGGATAGATGCAGGTGGGTGGCTGACTCGTGCGATACTGGCAACACATCACGGGCATGCTGACATGACATTTCTCAGCACCAGGAAAAACATGTCCCGAGGCGAAGGGAACGAAGATGGCCGGATGGGAAAAAGCGTTTTCCATTCAGAGCTGCCCCTGCAGCCAGGATACGAAGCCCGTCTACATATTTTGGTAGTATCGCGAACCTGTCGTGCTTGCCGTTTTCGGCCTCTGCCAGGTACACATGAAACGCCCCTTGCCGAAACAACCCCACCCCCTCCACCCCCAAATGGCAAAGAAAAGGAAAGACCCGGAAAAAGGGAGGAGCAACGTCAAAATGGCTGAAGATGCCACCGCTGCTGCTGCTGCTGCTGCTGCTGAATGAACGGGCTTTTGAACCCGGGTATCGTTTGCGAAATGGTACAAAAACCAACAGGTAAACGTAGATGAGAATGCGGTTCGTGATGAACATGGGAAAAAGTCTTCAAGCCGAGCAAATGAAAAGGTTAACAAGGACATGGGAGAAGGAAAGCAAACGTGTTGAGTACATGGCCGTGACAACATGTTCAGTCAAAGGAAGAGAATCAAAGGGAAGTGGTTTGTCGAATGCGGTGGTGAGGTAAAAATTAGTCAATTGCCGAATATAGGCCGTGGTTGTTCATAGAATGTTTCGTTTTGGTGGGTGTGAAGATGTTTTAGGCCGTTTCATGTTTTGGATAACTGGTGCTCAGCAGGTTTGCTCACACATGATGCCAATGGCTTGCTCAATGTCGGAGAAGAGGCTGAGGACGTGGCCGTCGGCATAAATCTTGATCGACTCGACGTCTCTGCGCTCCATCCGGGCGGGGCTCTCCGCCTTGACAGGACTCCTTGGTGGAGTGCTCTCGGACAGATTGGAGAGGGCAGAAGGATTGAGGACAAGAGCGGCGGCAACGTGCTCCAGAAGCTTCTGGCGTAGGCGTAGTCGTCTGTTCTCGGCTTGCTCAAGCTTGTGGATGAACTCGTCGATGGAGCAGTCAAGTTCGGCCAGTGCCTCCTCTTGCTTGAGCAGGGATTCCCGGGAGAAGATGACCGTCTCGCCCCGTTTGAGGTAAGAAATCATACGTCCGTGCAGCTTCTGCCGCCCCGAACGCAAGGATTTGTAAGTCTTGCGGAGATAGTCGCAACGCTCATCGAGTGCCCTGAGCTCCTGGTAACGTGATCAGCAAACTGCCTTGGCATTGTATCAGACGGAAGCCGGCTTACTCTGGACAGGGACGCAACATCTCGTTTGTTGAGCACTGCAAACTTGTTGGCTTGGTCGGATGCCTGCTTGTGCAGGAGCTCCTGCTCTGCTTCGGGCATGCACATCGAGGCTTCTGCTATCCGCATACCACGGGGTAGGTGCCAGTTGTCCTGTGATGGTGCGTCGGGGTCGTTGGCCTCTGAGCATGTCCGGCTTCTCTGCCTCTTGCTCAATCGTCGGACCGGTCGGCCACGGTCCATTACCGACGATTCAGACACGTTCCTGTTGTGTGACGACGCTCCCGCGACGAATGGATCACGCTTCTCGACCCTCGGTGAACCGCGGCGTTCGGCTGAGCTCAGTGGAGAGCCGGCACTGAAAGGGTTCGATACAGCGGAACGTGGTGTCGGCAGGGGGAAGTTCATGTTTGGTGATCGTCTCGACTCGAGCGCACTGGTGGGTGTGTTTCCGGTCGAAGTCAACGCAGGCGTCCGAACCTGTGTCCTGCTTGTCTTGGCGTTGAGCTTGAGAGGGCTGGGTGATCCTTTTCGCTCGGTTGCGGGAGACTTGGGAGGCACGTCAGGGGGTAGTCCGCCGCTCTTCGGACCAGTGTTGGTGTCGACGGTCAAAGCCGGCCTCTGGCCAACGCCGGGACTGAGAATGGGTGATAGCGGCTTTCCCAAGGAGCTGGGTGCCTCCATCTTGCTGAGGCTCGACGGTTCCGCCGAGGTGAGGGGTGTTGTCTGGGTGGACGGTGATGGCCCGGTGACACACGAAAGCAAAGCATCGCCAAAGGGATTGCTCCTCCAGTTCGTGCCGGGAGCACTGCTTGACCTCTCGTGACCGAATGCTTCCATAGACGATGTCCGCATAGGCGGTCGTCCTGGAATGGTGGCTGCAAAGCATCAGTGCTGGACTGCGGAATTCCGAGATAGCAAGGCAACGTACGTGAGTCAACGGCCGCTTCTTGGACGGTGGTCATGGTGCTGCCGAGTTCAGGCACGCTGATCTTCCGCCTCCGGGCGAGCGAGCTGGAACGCTGCCAGAAGGGAACGGTATCATGGGGGACGGCAGTGTCACTCAACGAGGTGGGAGAGCGGCCCGCGGAGAGAGCCATCAGCTTGTCGTTTGCAAAGTTTAGGCGTGCAGCGCCGACGGGACTCCTGGACTGCTGCTGGGACGGCCACAGCTGGTACTTTGAGGCGGCAGCCTGGGACTGCAGGCTCACAATGGACGGGCTCTTCTCCAAGGTGGGGAGAGGTTCCAGAGTATCCTCGGGAGCCTGGAGGTTTCTCAGCGACTTGGATCGACGGGGTAGATGGTAGTTCATTTGGATAAGTGAGCGAAGGTACTATGGCACTTACCGACTCGAGATAGGAAGTTTCCTGCGCTATATAAACATTGGAATAGTCGGCGCCGGGGCGCATGCAATTGGCGATGTGTGTCATGGCGGACGTTTGAGAGCTGTGGCTCAATGGGCGGACTGCAGGGTTGGTGAGACTGTCTCGGCGGGCATGTCAAACATGAGGGCGTTCCCTGTAGATGGAGTGGTGGAAGTTTGGCGAAACGGCACAGAGTTGCTTTAAGTGTGGCCCCCTCTGTACGGTTGCTACACGGAGAAGGCCACCCCGGCAGCGTGGCCGAGGTGCAGTGTACCATGTATGTAGGGGTCTCTGGGCCCTCGGGGACGAGTCCAAAGAGCGGCAGGAGGACCCGGTCGTGAAACACGGGCCTTGAAGACCCCTGTGGCGCGATTCGTAGAGCGGCCGGGGTCGGGGTGCCATGATGCACCGGGTGCAGCCAGCCCTGCCTATAGGCGGCCAACTATAGATATGCTTAACTGCGGATGGGGCAGCGGGGGTCGGGGTGGTAGTGGCTTGAAGACGCTGCACGGCGGTCCACGGCGATGTGGGCGATGTGGGCGATGTGGGCGATGGTATACAGAGTATGTGCTGTGCATCCATGTCCATGTATCACTGGTCAATACTGATAATATCGTCACCCAGCGTGCCTCAGGAGTGAAACGGAGGTGCATGCGAGCAACGATGCATGCGGGAGGGGAATCGTTGCTGCTGCCACGCGAGCGCCCCGGCCAATCAGCACGCCCGCGGCGTCCACCTCCTCAGACCGGGCGAAGTTTCTAGCGTGCGAGCCGTGTTTCTAGTCACCTGGGTATCTACCTCTGCGCATGTACCTCTGGCAGCTTCGTTTCCTGCTGGAGGTGGGCCGCGTAGATACATGTGGTGGGTGGCAGAAACAGGTGCAGCGCGCATGAATCTTTCCTGCTCCCCCCCGCGGTGCTAAGGTTTGGTTTGCCTCCGTCGACGAGAATCTGCGCCCCCCTGATCGTATTTCGGCTGCGGCGTGCCCTCTGCGCGTCTGCCATGTTCATTTCCATGTGGACCTCGCACTGTTGTCTCGCGGGGTGCTGGGTGTGCCATTTTATAGCAACGTGGGTTGTGCTTCCTCGCTACATCCGCCCGTCCAAAAACGGCCCTGGCAGGTGGATGGCGGCCACTTCGTCACACTCCTGAACTGCATTGCTGCATCACCCACCTCAGCCTGCCTCCTCCCGTCCAAACTGCGGCCGGCTGGAAATCAAGAACGGCCAAGCTTCACGGGTCGCTCGACGCTGGGCCGGCTTGCCAGCCCCTCCCTCTTGGCGTGACCTGCCATCTGCGCCTGGGAGAACTCACCGCTCACGTCTCACACTGCAGTGACATGGCCCGTGATGTACCCCGAGTCCGCGTGCTGGGTGTTCATGATGATGATGATGATGATGATGATGATGATGATGGTAATGATGCTGACGACGCTTGTCAATGGAATGTTGAATCATGCCGTGGCCAGCATCCGCATCCAACAAGCCCCGCCCGCAAAGACCATCCAGCCAGCTCTCGAGACATTCAAGCAGCCGTCCCTGTATTGCCATCGCAATGTCGCCCCGCATCTCCGTTGGCTGCTCTGGATTGCCTACCGCCGTCACCACCTCGTCCGCTCTCTTGCGCATGTCTGCATGTCTGCATGTCATGCCGGGCAGGGAACGCCAAGCACCGTTTTCGACAAGCTTTCGCACCACGCACGGGCGCTGCCCTGATTCACGCGGCGCAAACAACATACGATTCACGCCTCGCTGCGCATTCGATCATTCCTTTTCTCTCAGCCAAGAATTTCTCCTCCCATCATCGTATCTTCCCAAAGGGGCCTGGGAGTCATGACTGTCCGCATCGAGCTGTGCCTGCATACATCACATCGTGCAGTTGAGATTCATTCTCGTGTACCTACATGTACCCCCGGCATGCTGGTACCGGGAAGAAGGTGTGACGAGCTTCCGACACTGCAGCCGAAACAATCCACCATTCATGCTCACTGTCCCGACAACTTCAACTGTCCAGCATCGAGATCTTCCAAGGGCACCGTATAAGTCATCCGTTCTAGCCGTCTTCCGCCACCCACACCACATCATGATCTCCCGGAACATTACCATCAGTAAGGACACACAGCCCACGACGTCTTGGCGCAACGCCCCCCATTTGCCTCATCAGTAGGGAGTCCAATGCCCCCGTTCTCATGCTCGCCACATGGCTGGTAGATGACCAATAGGTCCTGTAGAAATAGACGGTCCTGATACAATGCTGCGATAAGACCCTCGGATCGGTAGGGAGACGGTACTGCAATGAGATCAAGAACCAACTCAAGGGAGGCCAATGGTTCCTTCCTCTACGTGTGCACAGCACTCGCAATCACCTTCGTGCCTTCCGCGGCATTGTCGGGGCAGGCGCGACTGTTTCCTCTTCCCCACCACCTGTTTGACGATCAACCAGTTACTCGAACCAGAGTGGCAATCTCCACCATCAGGTCACGCCGACGTTGAAATTCGAGATACAGCATTGAGGCAGGAACCCGGGAGCTGGACTATCAGGACAAGGATACCGGGGTGGTTTTTTTTTCCCACTTCGACCAATCAGCCAGGCTGTCCCTGCCTGTCGAGGTCAGTAAGATTCCTCACTTTCGAAACACCAAACGAAACCTCTCTCCCATCCGACCTCATGCCACGGATCGGCCAGTCCTGCAATCCTTCTGGGCGACTACCGCGCTCTTCACGTACGGACTGTCACGTTTCGACCGAGAGACCCTCATTAAACTCCAAACCTGGAGCAGCATACATGCAGTGTCCTCGGAAATGGCGAAAGCAAGACGCCCATCGCAGCTACATGCCGCAGCGGAGAGTCTGGAGCCGACATGACTCCAATCAAACTTGCAGCACCCACTGGGCATGGCTGTTGCATGTCATCCTCAACGCTCTCGTCCGCCTTTGGGCCATACCGTAGCCCCTCCATACTGCCATCAGCACCTTGATTCGACATTTTTCATCTCCCTCGACATCTTATCCTTACCTGTTTTGTCTTCGCTTCACATAGAGCAGCATCCCGAATGATGTCCATCCTCTTCAACCACTCGCTCATCGTTCGCTACCCAACATCTCTCTTGATCCTTAACAACATCGCCATAACACAATCGGCATATCGATCGTAGTTGTGCGATCATATACGCTAGTATGCACTCTCCACTATCGATAAGACCGTGGTGAAGCCCGCACGAGTAGGAATACACACGGCTAATCTGTCTACCAGCCAAAAGTGCGGAGAGCAGCTTCGGTTTTATCGATGTCGATGCAATAACAGGTTGACCCGGTGTTGGGAGGCGAGCTGATGGCCGCATAACGCAATCCCGCCGTCTTAGCATCGCATTGGTTCTGTACCACACAACTCTAAATATTCTCCGGCTCTTCAGCGTCCGTGTCTGGCTATAGATACCGACGACGGCCTGCACAATGTCAGCTGCACCTGAAGAGGCTGGCGAGGACGTGGATTATCGTCGATCCCACATGGCGACGTGTTCGTGCAGAACGCGCCCTTTTGCTCTGGATCGGCTCCGGATTCGTGGATGGTGGAGACGAGACATCTCGGTGGTGGACGCCGCGATCAAGGGGATAAATCGGGGCTTACGGGTTATCTGGTGGCATCATCTGCACTGCTGTGCCACCACACCCTCCATCGCATATTATCCAGATCAGCATAATACCAACGTGGCCTATCCCCATCCGTGCCCTGCGTCTGTACAGCCCTTTTGCGGGGAAGCTCCGTGCGCGTGCAGGACCGGAAACTTGGTAGGCCTCGTGTTGAGGTGGGGAGGAACGAAAACTTCGACATTTTCCCGGCAAAAGATTGCGGGGCAACGCAAGCGCGAGACGAGGTTAGAAAAAAATGAAAAGGAGCGATATGCAGACGCAGGACCTAGCACACAAAGTTTCTACAAGTACATTCCGTATACGAAGACGGTTACCGTTGGTACATATATAGTACAGAGGAAATGGGTCCAATCGGAGGTAGGCGGTGCTGTCGTTTCCCTGCCTGATCGGGACAGTAGTTGAAAAGGACATGGGCAAATGCCTATTATCGAGCACATGGCACCACACCCTCAGTCCTCTAACCTGCTACTGCGATGCAAGCCCCCTAGACGGAAGAGCGCCAGCGCGGAAAAAACGTACCAGCAAAGCAGCGGAGATTCTTCCCATCTCGTCCACGACCGACCAAACTCGTCAACCCCAGTTTCGATTCGTTCCCAACTACACCGCCTGGCGTGCCCTGAAAGAAAAAACAAGCAGGGCAAAAACCATTTTCAAGTTTCCGTACAACGCTCTCAGGCAGCTGGGTCCGAGGTCGGACCCGCCATGCTTGCTGCATCATCTCAGCTCCACCCTGAGCTTCTCCACCAACTGCTGCTTCAACCGCTCATGCAGCCCGTTCGTCTCCTCATTCGTGAGCGTGCGTTCCAAGCTGCGGTAATTGACCCGGTAGCACACACTCTTGCGGCCGGTCTTGGGGTGCACGAATTCATCCACCAGACGCACGTCCTCGACGACTTCGCCGCAGATTTCGCGCGCGATTTCCATGACATCGTTCTCGTGGAAAGCTTGGCCCGTGAGGGTTGCCGTAGTTGTAGATGAAATTGCAGATGCAGTAGCCGCAGCAGCACTACTCTCCGCCGAAGAAGTCGTAGGTCCCAGCCAGAAACTCACGTCCTTGAAACAGGCAGGATACTTGCTGAAGGGGACGAAGCGCTTCAACGGCGACGCGGCGTCGAACTGCGACAGGAAGCGTGCGTCTGTACTCCAGAACAAACGGATGTCGGGGATGCCGTAGAGAAGCATGGCGATGCGCTCGAGACCCAGTCCAAAGGCCCAGCCCAGCCGGTCAGGCACGCCGGCGTTGTTGAGAATCGATTGCTGGACCACGCCACTGCCGAGGATCTCGAGCCAGTCGCCCTGCCAGAAGACTTCGAGTTCCCAGCTGGGCGAGGTGAAGGGGAAGTAGGCTTCTACCCAGCGCATTTTGAGGGGCTCGCCGTCGTCGGCAGAGGGCGACGAGGGGGAGGCAGTTTTTGCAGCGTCGAAAATGGCCACCACGACGTCTTCGAGCGAGCGCTTCAGATGCGTCGCAATGGCTGCTACTTCCTCGACGGAATGCGGGTCTTGCTTCGGGTTGCGCGTGGCGTGGAACGGGGTATCGGGATCTTGCACGTCGATGTCATGTTTCGGGATCTTTTCGACGTCGGCGTAAATCACCTCCGCAAGGCTCTTCCCGCCCTTCTCGGCGGCCGCGCGACTCCAGGTCCGCGCGCCCTCCATCTGGTGGAAGATGGGGTAGTGCGTCCGATCGATGGCATCGCGTCTGTACACATCCGACGAAATGAGGTATCCCTCGTCTTCATTTGCGCGGAACGTGTCGGCCTGGTGCGCGGACGTGTGGGTTCGTAGCACCGTGTCCTTGTTCAGGTAGTACGTATCTGTTCTGCTGCGGCCGACGTGGTCGGCGGGGAAGCCCAGGGAGTCAAAGTTTTGATGCGTGGTCACGATGGGGAAGAGGTTGGTGTGGGTTTTGTAGTTGGGGAAGCGGGATTCGATGAGTTGGCGGGTTATTGTTAGTGGGTGGTTGGGCTGGATGTGGAGGCGGCGTGGGATGGCGGAGAGGATTGTCGGGGGAGTGTTCATCCATGCGTCGGTTTTGTAGGTTTGGCCTTCTACGGTGATGGTGTTTGGTGTAGGTGTAGGTTCTAGTGTGGGTTAGGACGGGTAGTTGCATCCAGATGAGAACGGAACGATGGATGAAAAGATGGTCAAAGAAATAAAAAACACAGACGAGAACATGGCGAATGAAGAAATAACAAGATAGGAAGAAATTGAGGTGTTGAAGCATACCCCGTGCAAATCCGAGCATCCGAGAGAGAAAGGAGACGTCACATGACACACGCGTACCTGAAGAATAGCATCGACAAAGCGATTGCGGCTGCCCCTGCCACCGCCGCAACGCAATCGAGCCTCTCTGGATCCGTACCGGGGCCCTCGCGCCCAATCGACGGCACAAAGCCGCCGAGCTTGTTGGTATCCGCATGATGATCGATGAAAAGACGATGACGGTGCAAAGCCAAGCGCCATCGTTGGAAAAAAGGGCCGTCACGTGCGCCATCCTCGGCGCCAGAAGAAATCCCCGAACCCGCCAAGCTTTCCCGACAGCCGCCGAACCCTTTTACTTTTCTCCAATGACGTGCGAAGCTCTCCAATTCACAGAAGAAGAGAGCTGTAGCCCGCGGCCTTCAATCACAGCTGCCCCTTCTCACCCCACGTCCGGCGCCGACTTTCCTTTTCCCAAGGCCAGGTTGATCGATCGATTGATTGATTCATTGATTGACTGATTCCGTGTGGAATAGGGCATACATGCAGCTTCTTCGGTCCAGGTCTAGTTTACAATGTCGGACGCTACGAAGCCGGTGAGCGGCAGGGAGTTGAGGAAGAGTCTGGACGTCAAGATCAAGCATGTCACCTATCCATTCTGGTTCGGTGGGACGGCGAGTTGTATGGCGACGCTGTTTACCCATCCGCTGGATCTGGGTGAGTTTTTCTTCTTCTTCTTCTTCTTCTTCTTCTTCTTCTTCTCCCAGAAAAAAAAAAGCTTCGGGCGCGCTGTGAAACTAACGAGAGCGCAGTAAAAGTATTTCCTCCCCGACGAGATTTCCCGCCCCACGAACGCCGGCATGCTCACAACCCCAGGTCCGATTGCAGATGCAGGCGCACACCGGGGCGCGGCTCAACATGCTCCAAATGTTCGGCCACGTAGCGAAGCACGACGGCTTCCAAGGTCTCTACCGCGGTGTAAGACACACCTTCCCATTCTTCCACCAGTCCCTCCCACACGCAGAGCGCAAAGCCTGACGCCATGCACAGCTCTCGGCAGCCCAACTCCGCCAGATAACATACAGCATGACGCGCTTCGGCGTCTACGAGTACCTGAAAGAGCGCTTCACGACGCCCGAAGCGAAGCCCTCGTTCCCCATCCTCGTCGCCATGGCCTCGGCCTCGGGCTTCGTAGGCGGCGTCGTAGGAAACCCGGGCGACATCCTCAATGTGCGCATGCAGCACGACGCGGCGCTTCCCAAGGACCAGCGGAGGAACTACAAACACGCCCTCGACGGCGTCCTCCGCATGTCGCGGGAAGAAGGCGTAGGCGGACTCTGGCGCGGCGTGTGGCCCAATTCCTCGCGCGCGGTGCTCATGACGGTCGGCCAGCTCGCAACCTACGACATCTTCAAGCGGATCCTGCTGGAGCGGACGCGGCTGAAGGATGGCCTGACGACGCATTTCACCGCCTCGTTTCTAGCCGGCTTCGTGGCGACGACCATCTGCTCGCCCGTCGACGTCATCAAGACGCGCGTCATGAGTTCTGCGGATCGCAAGAGCATAGCGCGCATCGTGACGGACATTTCGAAGGCGGAAGGGTTGAGGTGGATGTTCAAGGGGTGGGTTCCTAGCTTTATCCGTGTGGGTCCGCATACGGTTCTTACGTTTTTGTTTTTGGAGCAGCATAAGAAGATTTATCGGAAGATCCAGGGCGTCTAGTATGCGCTGCGTGGTGGTGGTGGTGCTGTATATACATACGATGGGTGTGAGGGGGTATCACCTACCTACCTACCTGCTCTGCCCTATTCTACTCTACTCGGCATTGATACCTGGGACTGTATTTTGATTTCGTTCCTGTATAGAGCGAACATGCATTTCACGGCGTCGGCAGTATGGCTTTCTGATAGAAATATAGATGGATGATCTGATCTATTAAAAAGAGTAGGCTTATTCAACAAACCCAAGCCAGGGCTATCTTCTCCACCCTAGACTAGGCTAGGCTGGACTAGGCTACACTAAACTACACCACAAAGCCATCAAATCCCCTCCGAGTAAGAATCGTCGCCATCATACCCCTCCTCCTCCACAACGACCATTTCCCCCTTCCCCTTATCGACCTTCCCTCCTTCAGCCTTCATCTGCTCAAGACTCTCACCTTCCCGAATAGGCGTCATCGCCCTTACTCTCCGTGACTGCGTACTAAATCTACGCGATGTAGCTGCTGGACGTTGCCTAGAGCCAGATCCAGGCTTCTTCAAGATGGACTTTAGCGTTGGTGTTGGTGCACTTGGTGCGGTTCCTGTCGATGGAAGCGCACTCGACGGAGACCTGCCGTTCTTGTTGGCTTCTTCATCCACCTTCCCCGCGACCAAGTTAGCCCATCTAACTCGAGTCGGATCTGTGTCAGCCTTCTCGGCGGAAGAACGAGGGTCTTCTGGGGAAATTGACCTTGGTCTCTTGCGAGGGTGGCCTGAGGTCAACGAACTTGATAGGTCCCTTCTTGGAGAATTTCTTGATAGCTCGTATGAGGGGTCCGGTGCGAAACGAACCGACGGTCGTCCAGATGATCCATCACGAGTACTTGGCGTGGAGGTCGTCGAAGAAATGTTAGACGAGCTCCCGCGGGCTACCAAAGAATGCCCGGATAATCTCACCGTGGTATCGGGTGTAGAGCTCATGAAAACGAGTTCCTTTTCCAGCGGTCTTTCGCCCGTCAGCAATATAGAATCGACACGCTGGCTGGCACTGGGCCCAGTATGCTTCTGGACGCCCACCTTGGCACCCTGAGAGCCTTTCGAAGCACTTGAACGTGGCTGTCGATGACTCTTTTCCCGAGGAAGATCCGATTTCTACTCGGGTTGGCGTATGCCGGAGAAAATCTTGACGTAGCCAAATGGAAGAGTATGTACAGCTTTGGCATGTTCCCTCCACTCCCAACCCTTGACTCTGCAGACTCTTATATCGTCGTTCGAAGATTCGAGTTCCTCAACACTTGATACAAAGTTAGCAAAGCTCATCAAGAGGTATGTCAAGATGCAGCGTGAGTACGAACCCAGAATTGTCTGCAGCCTTGTTAACAAGTTCGATGAATTCCCCAAACTCTCGAGTGCGAATGCAAGAGGCAAGGCCATCCCACCAAAGAGTGATCATAACCGCCACGTATATACCCAGGTTTGGAAAGAACCACGTCGCCTTCTGTAGCAGTGATTGTTCAGGTCCGCGCCAAAAGGGTATAATGGTCCCAAGAAACAGCCAATTGCAAGACATCATAGTTAGACATCCCCAGCTACGATCTTGCAACTCGATGATCGCGATCCCATCCGCAGTCTTCATGGTGCTACGGAGTATGTCTATAGCGACCAGGTCCTCGAAATGGTGAAACGAAAGATTGAACAACCGAAGAATGCGGTTCTGGCTTGTCTTTGTAGTACTGAGATATGTGTTAGCCAACAATCACGATCGCGTCATTAACAAACCATCTTTGACTTACTCTGATGCATCGGTAC
Organism: Corynespora olivacea; assembly: GCA_019202945.1. Taxonomy (NCBI): domain Eukaryota; kingdom Fungi; phylum Ascomycota; class Dothideomycetes; order Pleosporales; family Corynesporascaceae; genus Corynespora; species Corynespora olivacea. The sequence continues at coordinate 48,187 of JAGQEM010000164.1, forward strand.
GTCGCGAATTGTAGCTCAACGCAACAGCCGGTGGTGCAACAGCATCAACGCTTTCCTCGATCTGATTGAGATGCTCTTTTTCGGCAACAACATGTCTCCAGGCTTTGGGATTGGGGTATTTGTCAGATATGCTGAACTGCAATGGACTTTTTTCTAGGGACTCTCGGTGTGCGTTGATGCGCTCTTCAAACATGGGTGTAGGTCCACCGCTGCCAGCGCAAAACTCAAAGACCTATGCTCGGTAGTTAGAGCGTGGTTCCTTTTAACGTGGGTCAAGAGGTACTTGGATGAATGCCTACTTCCAGTTTGCGTGTATCCAATCCATCTACCTCGTCGACCACACGCGCAAGCTTCTCACAAGCAACATCGGCTGGAGAAGCAAGCTGGAATAACCACAATTTGCGGCGCCATTGCACTGTAAGGATATTTTGACATGTCTGACGAATTCGGTTGGGCATCCAGTCAAAATCGCATCTATGCAAACTTAGTAAAGGTGGTCCAGAGGGGGTGTCAATGCGAAACATACAGTTCAGGAGCCCTGAGAGCCTTCGGGATGATGATGAAGTTTATGAGACCGAAAATGCGCTCCATAAGATGATAAGGGCGATAGAGTCTACCATGTCGAGAGTTGAGGAGTGGCTCCGGGTCGGCTGTCTTCTCTGTTGGGGGTTTGGGCTCGGATGTAGCGAGTGGTCGCTCCGTCGGCCCAACGTGCGACTCGGTCATCGTTTTCGCCTTGCTGCCATGATCATTCATGTTGTAGTCAGTGGGAAACGGGCTAGAAGATTGCTGCGCGACATATTCTGAAGGCACTTCGACAGAGCCCTGCACAGGATCGTTTTGAGTGTTTCTTGCAGTAACGACAGGTGGCTCTTGAGAATCGTAGAGCTCAGCGCGACGAACAGCACCTGGAGGCGTAGTCATATCCACAGTGATAGACAGATATTCCAACGATGGGGTGTGAAGATACAAGCGAGGTGACGATAGGACTGGAGCGAAAGAAAACACGATCCCACAACAGTGTCCTGTTACTGCTGGTTAGCCAAGGAAAGATTGCCAGTGACGCAGATGGAAGCAATATGTTGGCGATTCATCTCGGGAAGGTGCGATGAGGTAGTGACGTTTGCTTTGAGACACTAGCGTCAACCTGAAGTGGTTAGGCTGATATGCTCCATCATTGACCCATCTCGCGATCGCAGCTTTCTCGGTTGAAAACGCATGTGCGACACCGGAGGAATTCTGGACTGAAGTTTGGGTGTGATTGGCTTTATGAATCGGAGACATTGTTCCCGAATGCAAAACGCTGATCGAATATTCGCCGCCACCTGTTGACGACGACTGCACTCCGTACATATACACTCACGCCTTGTACAACGTATCCAAAAACCCCTTCGCCAAATCCACGACCACACTCTTATTCGGCAGGCTCCCCGCAACGCCATAGAGTGCCGCCGTATCCCCCTTCGCCGCACCCTTCCCGCCCTTGCCCTCCGCCAACCTCCTTCGTTCCTGTTCCTTAACCTCCTCGGTGACATCCACCAGGTCCCCGATCAATTTGTCCACGACGGCAACGATCGGCAGCGTGACGGCTATGTGGATAGCCGGCGGGCTCTGCAGCGCATTCAGATGCCAACCTTTCTCCGACATGGCGTCGGCGATGTCGTAGATGTCGATTGTGTTCGACAGGAAGGCTACGACGGAGACCAGAGGGCGGCCTACGACTTTGAGGTCGGGCGAGAGGGAGGGATGTGTCCGGATTGCGGATTCGATCTTCTTCATCCCGCCGACGATCTTGTGGCAGGCGTCAATGTAGCCTGTTTCGCCTTGCTTGACGAGCGAGGCCCAGCATCCTGCGATGAGCGCGCCGGGACGCGAGCCTGCAATCGAGGGTGAGGCGTAGACGCCGCCGGACCAGTCGGGGCTGATGAAATATTGGTATTTGCGGTACTCGTCGGAGCGGTACAGGACAGTGCTGTTTCCCTTGGGCGCGAAGCCGTATTTGTGCGTGTCGCAGGATATGCTGGTGACACCTTTGAGCTTGAAGTCGAAGGGTTCCGCATCGAAGCCGGCTTTGGCGAGCATGGGAACGATGAAGGAGCCGAGGCAGCAGTCCACATGTAGCGGGAGCTTCTTCTTGTGCGCCAATTTCGACAGGCCCGAGATATCGTCGATGATGCCGTGGGGGAAGTTGGGTGCGGAGCCGACGAGAATGACCGTGTTCGGATTGATGAGGCGTGAGACGGATGGGAGGTGCACCTTGTAGGCCGGCGCTTTGCAGGAGACGAGGTGAATCTTGATCTTGAAGTACTCGCCGGCTTTGCGGAAAGCGGTATGCGCAGTTTCAGGGAGAATCATTTCAGGTTCCGTGACACCGCGTTCAGCGTAGGCCTTGTTGCGCGCGGAGAGGCAGGCCATGAGGATGGACTCGGTACCTCCGCTTGTGGTGACACCGCAAGCGCCTTCGGGAGCGTTGAAGAGAGACAGCACCTGCGTTGGATTAGCATACCAGTCTCCTCGATCCTCGAGTGCATGCGACGTACCATGGCAACAATCTCAGCCTCCATCTTCCTCACGCCCGGAAACACATCAGGATGGATCGGATTCGCAACCGTAAACTTCCCGAACGCCTCCGTCTGCAGCCGTATCAGGTCATCGCCCCCATGGTACACGGCACCGCTGACCCTCCCATCCTCCCACCGCGTATGCTCCATCTGCGCCAGCTCTTCCAGCTTCGCCCTGACCTCGTCTTCGCTCCATCCTTGCGCGGGCAGCGAAGTAATGCGCGTGACGCCGGGGCCCGAGGGAACGAGTTTGCGCTCGAGCTTGAGGATCGACTCGGAGACCTGGGTCTGGACTTTGGTGCGTACGCCGGGCGCGCGGAGGAAGAAGCCGTACAGCGTGCGTCTGATGTACGTGTAGATGTCCACTACGGAGCCGGTGATGCCGCGCCCTTTGAGCTGGTAGAAGAGTTTGCGCGTCCAGCGGAGAAGGAAGAGCACAAAGATGATGTTCCTGAGGCTGCGTCGCGATCCATTAGCTCAAGCTCATTGCGTTCCCAGCCATCGTCCCCTTGATAGACGTACAGGTCCACGTTGAGCGCTGCGAGCTGCTGTCCCCTCACCGAGCTTTTGTGCTTGATGAACGAGTCGCGGAGACTCACGGGGAGTCGTGAAGAACCCGGCATCGTTGCGCCCAGTCCGATTACCGGTCTACAATGGTATCTATACGGAGGGCGTGCGGCGAGCGATACCAAGCTTGCCGTTCACATGCGGTGCAGGCCGGCCGTCACAACTTGCCGAGGACGTTGATGGCGCTAGCCGGGAGAGGAAATGCCCTAGAAGCGCTGGGATAATAGTACACCTACGATACATTCAATACAGGGCCAATAACGGGCATGCATACGATAACCACGTTCCATGTCATTCAATATCGGTGCAGGAGCGCTTCCAAGGTTGTATGTGTCTCCGAGGTTGCATTGTCAAGTCAGGTCCTGCGCGTGCCATCGCGCGTGCGCACCCATGGTGAAGATGGGCATCGTCGCGCCACACTCTTCACAGCGATATGAATCACCATCCAGCATATCCTCACCTTCAGACTCCCAATGGTCGTCAGGGGTCAAACTCGCTTGCTGAGATGCAGTGGGAAAATCTTCCGATCCCTTCCTGTCCTCCACAAGCCTTGGCGCTGGCCACCTTGCACGCTCCGTTATTTCGCTTTCGTCTGCACCCTCCTCATCCGCCGTCGCCACCTTGCCATCTGATTCCCTGCCCTGCTTGGACGCCGGCTCGCTCGTATCATATACCGTCCACTGCTTGAGCACATGGTCCTGCCTCCTGAACATCTTCCCAATATCTCGCCCAACCCCACCACCCTTCTCGCTCGCTGCGTCCACCATGTTGGTTGCCGCGACGTTGACCAGGCTCAGGTTCCATCCAATCTTTTCCGGATGAAGTTTTTTGAACAAGGGGAGTAACGCCTCCTTTACCAGCCGTTCGACTAGCGAGTCGATAGTCTCCTTGAGACTGAATACGAAGTTGGGCATTGGGGCTGAGCGAGAGATACGCGCAAACGAGCGATTGCCATTCCCATTTTGATTGTGAGGAGGTCGCGGGCGAGTAGATAGGCGTATGGTCTTGGGAAAGGCCAGCCAGCGCTTGCTTGCGACATCAAGAGGCGCGGCATTCCCCATGTCGACATGTTCAGATGTCTGCATGTCTTCGTCGTCGTCGTCGTCGTCGTCGAGAAGGTCAGCATGCATTCGCTTGAGCAAGCTCTTGGACAAGGCCAGCAATTCCTTGGTGGCTGCATCCAGAGTGTCTAGGCGAATATAGCTGTCTTCGATGCTGATCTGCCTCGGAACATCGCGAGCCTGTCCAACTTGACCATCGTCGCATCCGTTCAGAAGACACCATATCCGTGTTCCGATACCATGTGGAGTCCCAGGACCACCGAGGATCTTTTCAAGCGCCTCGGCCCCCAAATCAGTCGCTTGGCTGACCTGTCCCACAAGCACATTCTCTTTGGTCCCACCATGGACGAGCCCATGGTCAAAATCAGCTGCCCGCTGCAGCGCATGTGCTCTCAGTTTCTGCGCGATCCTGAATCCTATGCCGGGTATCTTCCCAACTTCATGGCCGTTCATGAATGAGGACACATTATCGGTCCCGTCGTCGGAGGTGTAAGGCGGTACCAACGTTGTTTGATCCTTCGGCTTGTGCAAATTCCCGACGAGCTTGGACAGAAGCTTGTTTGTGGAGATGCCCACTGTGCAAGTGAATCCCTTGTCCGTTTCGAGTTTTTGCCGAAGGTGCTGCGCAAAATGGCTGCCCAGGTGGAGTTTGAGCCGCAGCAGGTCCAACGGGTCGTCTGCGTCGAATTAGCATCAACATCATCTTGAAATAGACGCAAAGAATCTCGCAAAGTCTTCGATGGTAGGGAAATAGTGAGCGGCGCGGGGATGCTGATCGCTTCTTGCTCATCGGACGGTCAGTCAGCATTCGCTACGAGTCTGTGCTGGAGTTTGAAACTTCCGACCTCAGATTCGATTCTGCCTTCGTTCTGCCTTGATGCTCTTTCGGCCGATATGCGCCACGAAATCGTCCAAGGCTTACCGTTCGACTCTGGATAGGTTTGGCCAGACACCTTGGAAGCATCGAACGGGAATCCTGCTGTTGGATCATTTCTCGAGAGGCAGAAAAAGGAATGGGCGAGATCGTTCTCGTTCAATAGTGTAATATTGTAATCGACGATGTCGGTCACGTCCATCCACACCTGGTGGGGGTATCAGATCAACGGTCACATGGATATTGCAAAATAGAAAAAAAATCTTCGTCGGAACCTGACGACGGGAGCGATGACGGGCCAAAGGACGGAAATAGTTAAAGAGAGAGAAAATGACTCAGACAAAATAGAATAGTACGCGGAGGCAGTGTCGAAACCAACTTCTCGGAGAATTACCTACCTCGTCGAACCCCAGCCTTTCGCACTTTTGGTTCCAGGAGAAGGATCGGAGAAAGGCATACAGCTCCTTTGAGAAGTTCCTAAAGCGAGTGAGGTCTTCGCCCAGCACTATTGCGACGTCGGGGCATATTCGTTTGGCGTCTTTGATCAACTGCAGCTTGTGCAGGCCCTGCGCTATAGTCAGATCGAGTCAGACGACCCGATGGCAGCAGCTGGTGGGAGGTCATACTCGACGCCGGGCCTGAAACAATTATTGGGCTAATCACAGCTACGATGGCGGGTCAACTCGCCTCGTAGTTACAGGTGACGACGATTTGTTTCTGCTGCACCGCCAGCGGACGTGATCTCAGCGACGGGGTTTCAGCTTCAAAGCAACTGGCGTAAAAGGCATCGTAATCCTGCGCGCGACGTCGACATCAGTAGGGCATCCAATCCCGCGGGCGAGGCTTGGAAGACGAGGATGCATTGCTCCGAGCGGGAGTGCCGATTCGGGCGCACGGCGGTGCAGTGCTTACATACAAAGTGGATGATGATGGAATGGAGTTGGCGTTTCGGCGCGGACAGCCTCATCCTTCGCGGACGTTGGACGTCCATGGAGCGCGCGGGACGAGACGGGCGTGTACCGCGATGTGTGTCCACGCAATGTACCGGGACAAGACGGGCGCGAAACACGCATGAAGCAGCGCTGGCCAAGACGATCCTCGTCCCCAGGCCCTATTGGCAATACCGAGAATATCTTCAGTCGTCCAGCGGCTGCGACCACGCCCAAGGCCCGGATCACCGTAGCTGCATCGGGCACACCAGCCCAATTATAGCCAGCTATTTTGAGAGCGCTACGCATGCGCACCCCCCGTCGATCCGGCCAGGCCAAACGAAACCGCTCCGTGCGGTCATACAATAAAAATGGAGCCCTGGCCTGTCTCGGCCTGTCCTGGGCTGCACATACCATTACGCCGCCCCGCGTACCGGTAGGGTAGACAATCTTTCCTGTTCGTTATATAGCAGCAGCCCGTCCCCGTGCCGACTGAGCTGCCGGTACACCACCAGAATCCCTCCACCAAAAGGTACTACTGCTACGCTACCCCCGGCACGACAGCAGCGGAATACGAAGACGCACACGAGGTGCCCGACCAGCCCAGTCCAACGTGCTGACCGCCATCCTCCGTCGTATCTGGATCTGAGATCATGCTGTCGACTATAACCCAGCTGGCACCCGCTCACGCCTACGGACCACGTGACCTGCCGCACACCACCATGACCACCTCGCTGCCCATATTACCGCGGGCGCCCGCGCTGCAGCGCCCCAAACTGCGTCTCGACACCCAGCAAAACTGCACCTTTGGCAAGGGCTCCACCAGCCTGCGACTCGACACCCTCAGCGCCGTCTCCCCCACCATCCGCAACACCTTCTCCAACGCCTATGAGCCGCCGGCGTCGACGTCCTCGTCAGCTTCCTCGTCACCAGCCTGCGGTCGCCCGTCGCGGCCTCGCCTCTCGATAGACAGCAGCTGCGACAGCCTGTCCAGCGCATCGACACCCAGCTCCGCCTCGACGCTCGCCTCGTCGCTCACATCGGCATCCAACGACTCCGCCACGCTCGTGGTGCCGTACAAGCAGCCGCACAACCTCACTTCGATTCTGCGAAACAGCCCGGCCGGGTCATTGTTGTCGCGCAAGATGGCTTCCGTCCGCCCGCTGTTCCCCGCCGAGAAGAAGGTGTCTTTCCGCACCCCGCTGGAGGAAGAGATCAAGAACGTCAAGTACACCATGGCACACTCGGACCTCGAATCCTCCACTTCCACCATCTCCTCACTCGCCACTTGCTCCTCGGAATCAAGTTCCTCAGAAGCCTCCGTGTCCCTCGAAATCACCTCAGCCCCGAACGAGCATCCATCCCCTTCCGAGTCATCAAAATCGTTGTCCTCGCTCGAAAGCTTGCCGCGGCCTCGAGGACCCCGCGCAGGCGACAAGCGTGACTCTTCCGGGTCGGACAGCGATTCGTGTCCCGAAACACCAGTGGCGGGGCGACGAAAGAGGAGACGTGACTGGCAGTGGACGCTACCGGACCCAGCCGGCAGCGACAAGTCGACATCCTCAACAAGCGATGCAGCGTCCAGCGAAGAGAGTGCGTAATATATTTCATCACGGGGCGTTTGGCACCAGTCGGCATTACTGGAAACATGGGCAGGCTTCGGCGTTTTTTTTTTCACTCAGCATTTTCTGGTGTTGATCATTTCCATGATACCACGGGCACGAAGAAAGAATACTACACGGAGGCAAGCTCACGCATTGCATAACACAAACATGGCGTCGGATCGCATCTACCCCATTTTAACTACTACTACTTAATACCGTAAACATCAAACTGGCCTCTCTGAGGCTTTCGCCACCACCATCATCGTCATCATTCTCATCATCGTCATCATCGTCATCATCGTCATCACCATCACCACGTGCGCATCTTGCTCCAGTAGTGACACTACCCGCTTCACAAATCCATCAGCCGAGCATATTATCCGCAAGACCCTGACTGTCTCCAATAATGCTTGTGTAGTTTCGAACGTCGACGCCCACATCCTGCTTTGGGGAACAAGCGGCCAGCTGCAGCATACCCTGGCCTACCTGGCATACCAATTGTACATTGGGTGCAGGTAGCAGCAAGCATACCGCATCGCATGCAATGTAAGTTGTAGATGTACTATGTATGATCGGCAAAAGCACACCCCCAATTCGGTGCAGATCGGCAGCGCATCTGGTTTCAATCCGCTGCGATCAGCACTGCCAGGGCCCCACCCGCACACGTCCCCCCAGCTCCCATATACGATCTGTCAAATCTTAAACGGCGCTAGCTCGACCAAATTTTCCTTCTGCTTTTCTGGTCTAATTTTATATCAGACACCCGTGTGGCGTGGTTTGGTTGGATTGGATTGGGTTGCGGAACTTGCCGTTGCCTTTTTCGGCTACCCGTCTGGGTTGGGGTACGTATACATACTTGGTGGGTGACATGGTAGTTGGTAGGCAGACGTGATGATTGAGTAAAGGGGGGGGGGGTGATTTGCTGGCGCGACGGCGTCTTCTGGAAGAAGAATCATGGGATGGTGGGGCTGGGCGAGCTGAGCGGGGACACGAGGTGGTGGATGGATGGGAACGAAGGATGGCATAGGCAGCTGGCGTTCGGAGGGGGCCTTGTCGGTAGGAATCGCGGGCGGCGGGTGGATGGGTTGCTGGTTTAGGGTGGGGCGGCTGCTTCACGATGGATGCGAGTACGGACTTGTTGGCTGCTTAAACTTCTCACTTGTACAAACCATGGATGCGATGCTGCATCCAGTAACCAGCTCGTTGGCCTTTTTTTTTTGGTTCTGCGTGTTTTGCGCACGATTCGTTCTCCTGTTTCGTGGTCCAGATCGGTGACTACTGACTACTGACACCCTTTTTGACAGCTACCGAAGTCGTGCCGCTATCCTACCCTGTCCCATCCCATCCTATCCTGTCCAAACACCATCACCCCCCCACCCCCGCCTGATACATATCACATCCGCACGCCTATATGTACTCGCTAAGCCCCCAAACCATCCTACCTGTAACTCGTTTCAACCACAATAGTTCCGTAATCGTTCTCTCGAGACCTCCCTCAAACTGCGATGCGCATGCCGCGTTTTACGATGGTTACGTCGACATCTAAGAAAAGAAAAAAAAGTTTCATGTCCAAGAGTGCCACGTGAAGGGGGGGGCTGCAGCTAAACTACAATAATAGCAGACGGGTCACATTGAATCTCGTTCGGGGTCCCGCTAACGCCACTTGTATACCCACCACTCGTCTACATACATCCGCTGACTAGCTATCGTATTGCAGTGGGTGGTACATACAATATGTACCGTGCACGGGAGGAGGCGGGGATGGCGACATCTCGAGGCTGAAATCGATAGGCCATTCTCTCTCTCTGTACCAACCCAACCCTATCATGTGGTACATTCCATAACCTACCAATCAATCCATCGTCCACCTTCTCCTTTATTTTTCCCTTTTTTTTAATTGCTCGTTACGACGCCCACCGGGACGAGACGACTGGAAATAGCAGCGCCGCCGTCCCTTTCCCCGACATGCTTGCTCAGATCTTCGCCGCCCATCACATGCCTTAAGTATGTACGCTCAATACGGACAGGGGGCGTGGATCATCACACTGAAATTGGGCATGTCCCATATACTATGAGCATATCTAGCGTCGGTGGAGTGTGGAGGGGAAACGCAGGTTCGCCGAGGTATGTTGCGCAGGCTGGACTTGGCGTGTGCGTGGATGGGTGGGTGCGAACGCGTGTGTGTGCAAGGTGGAGGGGTGGAGGAATTACCTGTATTGGATGACCTCGGCTGGGGTTGCGGTTCTGTGTGAGATGGGGAGGGGCCCTGGAGGTGAGTATGGTAGTGTGTGGCTGTGTGTGGCTGAGGTGTGGCGTGATGGACTGTGAGTGGATAGAGTAGAGATGGTGGAGATGAGGGTGGGTGGTATGCATGATCGTTTTCTGCATGGCCGTTGTGTGCTCTGCATACATATAGTCTCGGTGTGTGTGGGGGTAAAGGAAACGTCGTGGTGTTACTGTTGAGATGGTGCGTGTCCTGTCTTGTTACTCCAGACTGCCCATGCGAGTGGCCTTGGATGTCGTAGGAAATCGGTGCTGGTTCTCTCCCCCCCTTTCACACGGCTGTCTTCCCTTCCTGTTCCCCTTCTTTACGGTGTGGAGTGTTGCTAATGTGCATTGATATGATATGGTGTAGATACATGCCATGATACAGAGGATAGTTTACAAGTCTACGACGAAAGTGATGCGGACTGCTCCAACGGCAACGGTTTCCTTGGCCTCTTCAAGAACTCCTCCGTCAGTCCGTTCACCCCAACCTTCGTGATGCCCATCTTCGGCGGGTCGCCCTTCTTCACGAACTCGTACAATCCTGCCTTTGGTCAGCCGTTTTCCCCAGCTCCGCAAGCTCAGGACTTACCAGGCAGCTTGTTCCCTGCCAACCGGAAGGCGTCCCTCACGACCTGCTCGTGCAAATCCCCCTTGATCTCAAAGATGACCTTGCTCACGCTGACCCTGCTGGCCCAGTGATCAAAGCTTCCCTTTCCCTTTCCCATCCTGTTCTCGTTTCCACTCGTGTACACACCGATGTTGGCGCATATCCTTTGGTAGAGACGGAACTTCATGCCCCTCAGCCGCTTCCTGATCGTTTCTTCCGCGATGCGGAGCTGGGTGGAGGGGATTCGACGGTCGTGGTCGCGCATCCGTAGGCCATAGTCTCCCCATTCCACCGACGTGCCGCGGGTGCTACCGCCGGTCGGGACGCGACATCGTCCTTTGCGCGACTTGCACGATTCACCGGTCTTGGGGATGAGCCAGCTGCGATGGGCGGGCGTGGAGGAGAACAACCGGATGGCAGGTTTCGAGCACGGAACGAGGATGCGTGACCGGGGCGTCGGGACTGTCTTCTCTCAGCGTTGGACCGTGGAGGTGGCTTGAAGGAAGTCTACCTTGTGGCCGAGCGAGCGTCATCCGACTCAATTGGGCCGAAAGGCTCTGCGGCAACCTGGACGCAGCCATGATGTCGTCGATGGCGTTGCAAGCAGAGCCGTCGTGGGCGTCCGTCGCGGGTACAGAGCGAGCGAACTTCTTTTGCCAAGACTGTGGCTGGTGCGCTGTGGCGGATGCCGGCGCGCTTCCACGCTAAAGTGATTTCGCGACGCGTCTGGGCCATCAACCCCTCGAAGCAGCTGTATCGACTGGATCGACTGGATCGCGTCGTGCATCGCTGCAGAACGAGCGAGAGCACAGGAGTATCGGTGAGGGATCGAGATGCCGGCAGACATTCGCAGTTACTTTGGTGGTGGACCAAAGGCGAGCCAGGGCAGCCAGGCTTCGCAGAAGAAAGACGAGGTACGCCGCAGACGTCTCCCCACGTGTTTGCTTTCAAAAGCGCTCTCGCATGAGGATTGGCAACATTGACATTCTTCGCAGAAGCCTGCGCCAAAGAAGAAGTCGCGAGCCAGCCGGGTGGTCGACGATTCCGACGAGGACGATGAAGTAAAGTACGACGGTGGCTGATGGCATGCGGTATCGCGGTATGCAGCTGACGATTTCCAGACCCAAGAAGGCCACGCCGAAGAAGGCAAAAAAGGAACCCTCGCCCGAGCTTGAAGAGACTACCACGTCCGCCTTCTTCGCGACCAAGAACAAGCCCAAGCGGTCCGAACCTGTCAAGAAAGCCCCCGCTGTGTCCACGCCCAAAGCCACGCCCAAAGCCACACCGAAGAAAGCCACGAGCACCAAGATATCGAAGTCATCTACGCCGGCTACAAATGGAAAAGGTTCTACTCGGGCGAAGAAACCGGTTAAATCGTACGCCGAACTTGACGATGACGACGACGAGTTCCCAGACGATGATTTGGATATGGCAGACGACATCTTCGGGGACGATTTCAGGGAGAACGGCAAGAAGGATGACTATGTCGAAGCTGCCGCAAGCGATGACGACGACATGCCCGTTGCGCTGCCTCACCGTGCCACACCGAAGAAGTCTGCCAACAAACGGAAAACTCTCAAAGATGAGGATGACTTTGATCCCGATGACGAGGATGTTGACATGAAGGACGTGGATGTCGACGACGACTTTGCAGAACCAGACGAGGAAGAGAAAGTCGCGAAGAGCAAACCAAAGAAGACCTCCGTTGTTGGGAAAAAACGCAAGACGCCAGATCTGGACGATGACGACGACGACGAAGAGGAAGAGGAAAAGCCAAAGAAAGGCCGCCCGAAGAAAACGAGCCCCGCAAAGCAGCCTGCTAAGAAGAAAGCAAAGAAGGAAGAAGCCGCGGAAGATAAGAATTTCCAGGCCATCTACGACAGCATTCCCCAAGTCAGGGCGCCAACACCCCCACCCAAAGACTCCAATGCAAAGTTCGATTGGAGATTAAAGGCCGGGGGCGGCAATGCGGGTGCAGGTCCTGCTGGAGGAGCATCAGGAGAAATGCCCTCTGGGAGCGAAACCTGCCTTGCCGGCCTGATATTCGTCTTCACAGGTGTATTGACCCGATGGGGACGAACAGAGGCCCAGGAGCTGATCAAGCGGCACGGCGGGAAAGTTGCAGGAGCGCCAAGCAGTAAGACCAGCTACGTTGTACTGGGACAGGATGCAGGCCCTGTCAAATTGAAGAAGATCCAAGATTTGAAGCTGAAAACTATCGACGAGGAAGGTGTGACTGCACTTATTGAAAAGCTGACCGCTGCCGGCAATGTGGGCGACTCCAAAGCGCAAGCTGCGTACAAAGAGAAGCAACGCAAAGAAGAGGAAGAAATCAAAAAACAAGCCGCGTTGATGGACAAGGAAGAGCAAGCTAGGCTGAAAGCCCTGAAGACTGCAGCTGTCGCTCGAGGAGACAAAGCTGCCACTAGCAAAAGCTCAGATCCAGCTATTGATTCCCGACTTTGGACCGTCAAGTATGCTCCGACAACTCTTAAACAGATCTGCGGCAACAAAGCTTCGGTGGATAGACTGCAGCGCTGGTTGGAGAGATTCCCCAAGAGCCTCAAGACAAACTTCAAACTTGCCGGCCCCGATGGTAGTGGTTCATTCCGCGCCGTCATGATCCATGGTCCCCCTGGTATCGGTAAGACTACAGCGGCACATCTTGTGGCAAAACTTGAAGGCTACGACATCGTCGAGAGGAATGCTAGCGACACGCGAAGCAAGAAGCTCATTGAAGAAGGCCTGCGTGGTGTCCTCAGTACCAACTCCCTCCACGGTTATTTCGCAGGCGACGGCAAGGATGTCGAAAAGGCGAAGAAGAAGATGGTTCTTATCATGGATGAAGTGGATGGTATGTCAGCAGGAGATCGAGGCGGCGTCGGCGCTCTCGCCGCCGTCTGCAAGAAGACGGAAATCCCGATGATCTTGATCTGCAACGACAGGCGCCTCCCGAAGATGAAGCCGTTCGATTTCTGTACTTTCGATCTGCCTTTCCGGCGACCGACCGTGGACCAGATCAAGTCTCGCATGATGACCATTGCCTTGCGCGAAAACTTGCCCAAGATGCCCTCATCAGTCCTCGGTGCACTGATTGAAGGAACGCACGCCGACATCCGACAAGTTGTGAACATGCTTTCGACGGCCAAGCTGAACCAGGAATCCATGGACTTTGACAAGGGTAAAGAGATGTCCAAAGCATGGCAAAAGCATGTCATTCTTAAGCCATGGGACATCACCCAGAAAATTCTCGGCGGCGGCATGTTTGCTGCCAGCAGCAAAGCTACTCTCAACGAGAAGATCGAACTGTACTTCAACGACCATGAATTCAGCCCGCTCATGCTTCAGGAGAATTATCTCGGCACAAATCCGATACGAGCACTGCAATACGATGGCCCAGACAAGAAGCTGAAGCTGCTGGAACTTGCCTCCGATGCTGCTGACAGCATTAGTGACGGCGACCTGGTCGATCGAATGATTCACGGCTCGCAGCAACACTGGAGTCTGATGCCAACCCATGCTGTTTTCGGCTTCGTTAGGCCTGCCAGCTTCGTGTCTGGCAGTACAGCTGGCCACGGAACCCGCTTCACCAGTTGGCTCGGCAAGAACAGCAACCAAAACAGGCTGACTCGTGTGGTCAAGGAAATCCAGGCGCACATGCGACTACGCTCGTCGGGCGATCGGCATGAAATTCGTCAGCAGTACGTTCCGGTCTTCTGGCAGCAGCTGGTCAAGCGGTTGGAGGCTGAGGGCAAAGACTCCGTTCCGGGTATCATTGAGCTCATGGACAGCTACTTTTTGACGAAAGATGACTTTGATGCCATCATGGAGCTCGGTGTAGGCCCCATGCAGCAGGATAAAGTCAAGCTCGAGACGGCGGCCAAGGCAGCGTTCACGAGACAGTAAGTCGGTTCTCATCCCGCTACTTTTTCTCCCTGGCTAACGATATGGCGCAGATACAACCAGCAATCCCACCCTCTTCCGTTCATGAAATCTTCCAATGTTGTTGCACCGAAGCAGTCCACGAAAGAGAAACCCGATCTTGAAGAAGCGCTCGAGGAGTCGGACGAAGAGGAGGTCGTCAATGAAGTCAAAGAGGATGATGACGAGGTCGATCTCTCCAAAGACAAATACGTCAAGCAGCCCAAGAAAAAGGCCGCCGCCAAGAAGGGAGCGGCTGCCAAGCCGAAAGGAAAAGGGAAGAAGAAGACTGTGGATGAAGAAGATGATGTCAGTGGTGAGGATATTAAGCCGAAAGGCAAAGGGAAGGGAAAGGCTGCTGCGAAGGCTAGGAAATGAGATTGAGCGACGGAGAACAGTTTTGTCGAATATTTGTCAGGTGATATGCATGCATGGGCGGTATAGCGGTTCATGGGCTTTCGGTTTAGGCGTTTTAGCGACCCCCCATATTGGGGGGATTGGTGAGGTGGATGGACGCAGTGTGTAGGTGTATAGTCGTTCTGTGTGTACTAGTGAGCCGGCGTAAAGCGCAGCTGTAGGTACAGTTTCTTTGTATTTCAACTATATAACCAACTCCCTTTTCACTTTCTCCTTCTTGCGTCCTCGCGACCAGCATGCGCAGAAAGTTCCCTCAAAACACTCCCACCATCCGTATCCATCGACCTGTCCCCCCCCCTCACATCTTCGCCGGGACTTCGAACATGCGTCAACCTATCCCCGCCACTCACATCCCCCGAGCCTCCTCCTGGGCTTCTTCCCCTCAGGCTGGGCGAGCGAGATGAACGACGACCACCATCAGATGGAGTCTCGGTACGAACGGACCACCAATCCGACACCCAGGTTGAGGCTTCATTGCCGGTTTCCATGGCCTGCACATGGAGGGCGTCGCGGTTCAGCGGTGTCGGTGAACTTTGGTCGTGGACGTTGAAGTTCGCACGTGTCTGGCACTCGCCGTCGTTGTCGTCGTCGTCGTCGTCGTCGTCGCTGCCTTTAGCTCTGCGGTGATGGTTGGTTGGGAGGGGTTGTCGTTGTTCGCCGTCTCCGATGGGGTGGGATGGTGGCGTTGGTTCGAGGAGGGGAGACGATTTATGGATTGTGCTGGTGGTAGTTGTGGAGGGGGATACCTCTCGATCGTGGGCCTTTGCGCGCTCGGTATCTTCTGTTGATGGGGAACGTGGTGGTGGTGGAAGATTGTGGATGGAAATTCTGTTTGGAGAAGATGCGGGAGGGTGGTGCGGAGGATCTTGAGCTTGTGCGCCCTCGCGGTCTTCTACTCGGCGTGAATGTCGCGTTCGTTCGTACACTGGATCTAACGGGGTTTCGGGCCTGTAGGGTAAGCTCGAGTCTTTTCTCTTTGCGTTTGCCTTCTTCGAGTCCTGCGTCGAGATCGTGGAGGTCCGGGATCTGAAGCGTACTTGTGATCCTGGAAATCCGAGTTCTGCTCCCTGTTCGGGCGTAACGTGGTAGGGCTCCTGGGCATGAGGAGGGGGAGAGGGGGAAGGAGAATGATGGGAGCGTTGTGTAGGTTCTTGGGGATCGGATAGCTTCCTTGAGAGACGTTCGCCGCGGGATCGGGCTTTTGCTTCTGCACGCGCTTTATATGAAGGGGAGTGGCGAGGCTCGGGACTATCGTTGTGGCGAGTCGCATGGTGCTGTTTATTAGGCCGCTCGTCAGTGTTTGGATTCTCTTCGGCATGGCGATTTCCATTATGCTCACGATCATCTCGATGCGCTTGAGGAGGATGGCGTGGGCTCTCTTTCCTATGCTTTCCTTTCTCACTCCGTTTTTCATCCTTCCCATTTTCCCTCTCCTCATGCTTTCGTTCCTTCCTGACTTTCCTTCTATCCCCTAAACTTCCCCTCGTCCTCCTGTTCTTCCTTCTCTGCCTCAGCTCGTAGTCCTCCATTCCCCATTGCATACACTTTTTGATGTGGGTGCTAAAACCCAATGTCAAGTCTTTCTTGAACTTGTATTTTGGTGGCGAACCTGCTGAAGCGTCGCGCCAGCCTCTTGCCGTGCGGACCAACGGTTTCCCGCGGGAGTCGTACCGCTGTTTATGTTTCTGATGAAAGTAACTATCTTCGTGGCTAGGAGATCTCTGCTGAGATCGGGAGGGAGAGCGTTGTCTTGGAGATTTATGTTGGTCACGTCGAGGTGGAGGTGATGCTGCTGATGGGATAGGGGTGTCGGCAGGGAGCGCACTGGTCATCATGTAACGCGGGTTGTCATTGCAACGATCTGTTTCACCAGAGACGAGGGAGTCGTGTTCGATGTCGACATTAGAATCTCCTTCTCCACGCCTTTCACGCGCCCTTCCTCTTTCTCTGTGTCCGCCCCCACCCACGTCCAGAGGAGGTTTCTCACCTGAGGGTGATCGACCCCTGTTTCTTTTGCTCCCCCTATGCTCCGCCTTGTCCTTTCCAGCCATTTCCTCGTATTTTTTATACTTCCTTCCTCTTGCTCTTCTGGCCTTTTCTTCCTTCCTCAGCCGATATATCTTCACTTCTTCAACTACACCTTCCAAAATCAATCGATGGGTGTTGAGTTTACTGAGTACAGGATCACGAGGGCGGTTTCCTGATAGGAGGTTCTGGATGCGATCTTGGACTTGGTAGCGGTATTGTTCAGATCTTGGGGAGGGAGTGCGCATGGTGTGTTATAGCGGAGGAAGGAACGAGGACTGCACATAGATGTGTGATAGGCGAAGGATGGTTGCGCCGATGTTGCTTTTATGTTGGACATGTGAATGGGTGGATGAATGTATGGATGTCAATGTAATAGGACTATCTGATTGTGCCGGGATACAGCTCAGTGACACGCAAGTGTGGAAACACTCTGTCGTTTAATTTAGCAAACGAATGTTGTGAGTGTTCGACCTCTCAAGATTTCGGGATTTTTGAGAATCTGGCTACGCCATGGAAGTGTAATGAGACACACATTGCCTACAGCTAGCATGCGTATTGTCTGTCACGCTTTACTGGCGAGAAGGAGTGATAACGCCTGGGAAGTGAGCTGACTGGGGGAATGTGAAATACCGATACTTCAAAGACTCCGGGAAACTAGTAACCGTAACCAGACAACTCAGTCTACGGGCATCTGCCTTGAGTTCGGTTACTCGTTGGCACTTAAATCTCGAATCAACGCACTATATACAAGCGTGTGGCATTTAAAAACCAAAGGCGCGAGATATGTTTTGGCCCATGAGTAAAAAGAGCAGCCGTTGTAGGGGAGATAATTGCAAGCTATCTCTACATGTCCGATGTTGACATACCAACAAGAGTAGTGACGCGTTGTGCCCAGTTTAAAGCTTGCGGGTACAAGTTTCACTTTATGTGCCTTTCGAAGCGGATAAAATCAGATAAAGAGATTTGGGTCTACTGCGATGGTTTCTTCTTGAGATGCGTTTCATAAAACTCTTTGACCTCGGGACTACCTTCCAATGGAAGCACAGGGAGACTTATGACTCTGAGGCCTCTGAGCGATCGCGCTCTACTGACTTCAGACCCAGTCAGCCTCGTCATGCGGAAAAGGGGTGAGAATAGATACATACGCGAAACGTATACTTGACTGAATTCCCACGCTCTCGCAAGCGCAACATTGACCTTTTCGAGAGTCATTCCCTGCAAATATACATTTAGCACTGCTTCGGATATCAAACATCAATGCTGTATTACCTGCGATTTGTGAATCGTGATAGCATAGCCGGGAACTAGTGGTATCTGCGTTCTAGAAAGAACACTGTATGGCTCATCATCTCCCAGGTCATGCGTCATACAGTCTGCCCAAATGGTACGTTTCGCGCCATTGTCAAATTGTACGATAGGCCACGGTTGATTCGGATTCTCTTTGGCAAAGAGCCCGATCTGAAATTCGCGATAAAGGGCATGAGGCCCTTTCAGTTCGACCATCTCTGGCATCAAGGCCACTTTTCTCGGCAATCGGGTTTCGTCGTGCTCCTCAAACCCTACTACTACTCCCTGGGCACCGTTGAAAAGACCAAGATCAGGTTCGAGATTTTGTTGAAGGAGTACACGCATACCTTCCCTGAGTTCAATTACAGGCTCGTATCTATGATCAGACTGGAACCGTTAGTCCAGGCGTATTCGTGACTCAAGTGTTCTACTCACCAGCGCTTTTAATGATCCGTCAGGTTCTATTATATCCATTTTCCTCTCCAGTTCCTCCTTCAACTCCTTGATCTTCAAGTGGTGCGGTTCAATGTTAAGATTGTCTTTGCACTTGTAAGTGAACAATTGAGTCCGGAGTCTGGCAATCTCAATTCTGTTCTGTCTCTTGACATCTTCTCGTCTTGGGAATAGAGAAATGGCGCCCTCAGTATCCGATGTATGGTTCTTCAAGATGTTCCCGTGATGCTTTGCTATCTTGCCACCTGACAATAGTCAGTGTACGCTCTTCAATCTAAAGAAATTAAATGGTGACACAGGCCTTCCCCATGCACTGAAGAGGAAAGACTGCGTACTTGTCCGCATCAGTTGCAGTATAGCAACAAATTTTGGGTCGGTCTGTCGATGAATCTCCGTCAAGTTGAAATACGTAAATTTGCATTCCTAGCCATCATCAGCATGCAATGTGCACATATCTAATTGGATATGAGACCTCACCTGCCATGCTTTACTACGGAACACCCACTTGTCGTAGTCTTTCCATGCTTTGTAGGAGCCGTCCACTTTACAGCCCTCCGAGGGGCACTCGTACTGGTCAGATTTCTTCTTCTTTACGTTGCCAACGCTCGAGCTCTGAGAAAACACCAAAGTTTGAGAGGAGAATGGTATCTGTGACGAGGACGGCTCGGACTCCTGTGTGCTGGAGGGGTCTTGTAATCCGGTCGGCTGTGTTGTCGGGTCTCTCAATGGCTTTCCGCATTCGACGCAGTTTTGGAAGGGGCCTGAAATTATGCGGTAGACCGTCAGCAAGGCTCACCCAGAAATGTGTTATTGCGTGCTGTCATTGACAGAGCATGGAATTAAAGCCAAGTATCGAACACAGCTTGTGTAGGAGTTACGTACTGACGGGAGAAAGCTGGAAAAACTGTAGTATTGTCAAACTCCGATCATCCCGTGTTAGGAGCAGCATCAAACTCACATCTCCAGTTACAACCACTTGAACACCGCCGAAAGCCTCGTGTCTATTCTTCTGCGCTTCTCTCATGAATTCATTCAGACGTTCGAAAAAAAAGTTCTCACACATGCTGATTTCATCAATGATCAAGGTATCTACTTCCTGCAATCGTTTCCACACTAGCTTGCCGTGTGCCTTTGCCAACAATGTGTTCATAGGCAGCTTCATGCTATCCGGAGTCCAACCTGCAAATGACCTGTGTACTGTGAGCCATGTATGTAACGTTTTCAAGATTGGAACCCACCAAGTGGTTTTCCCACCGACGTTGAAAGCGGCAAGATTGGTTGGTGCGACAATGTGGTATCGTCGTCCACGACGACGTAGCTCTCGGACAAATGTCCGCAGTATGGTAGATTTTCCGCATCCTGCAGAGCCGGTGTAAAATACGTTCTTGCCCTCGAGAACAGAATTCACCACTTTCTCCTGATTTGCAGATAGTTGAGGAAGAGGTTCTTCTTCTTCCTGGACCTCTTCTCCCTGGACTTCTTCTTCTTCTTCTTCTTGAACTTCCACAGAGCCCCTGCCTTTCAGCTTCTGTGTACAGTTCGGTTGATATGAAGCGTACTGAGCAGAATTTTCCTCGGCCGATTTGTCCTCAACCACTGCGACCCGAGCCTCGTGATTCGAAGCCGCCGAGTCTGTGGTATGCAGCCTTATAGCCAAAGTCAACTCTCCCCGAGCGGGGAACTGAGATGACGTCTCCGTGTTCATTTTTATCTGGCATAAAAATATTCTGTCAAGTCATCTTGGTCCTCCGACCTCTTCCTCTTCGACATGCCGTTGCGTCGTAGTCGTGGGCTCAGGTCGATTCAGCTGCAGTGAATAGGTAGAGCGGGGAGGGTCGGCCAATGGCGACGTAGATTTGTTATATTCATAAATCGGTAGATGTCTTGGCGTCGGTAGAAAACTATCGTTTTCTCCGATTCTACCA
This sequence comes from Corynespora olivacea, assembly GCA_019202945.1. NCBI lineage: Eukaryota > Fungi > Ascomycota > Dothideomycetes > Pleosporales > Corynesporascaceae > Corynespora > Corynespora olivacea. The sequence goes on from JAGQEM010000164.1 coordinate 68,689, forward strand.
CTTTCCTACTAAATCTTACTAAAATTTTTGGCTGAAGGGCCCTTGGCGCGTTATAGTAAAAGCTTGGTAGACAATACGTATTTAATAGGAAAATTATCGGGAGGCTCGGATCTAATTAGGGTAGAGGTAAAGATTATATTCTATTTAACTCTCCCTCTTACTTTATACAGAGGAGAGAGGGATCTATATAGCTATCTATTATATAATCTATAGGGTAGCCCCTGTTATAGAAGAGTAACTCTAAACCTAGGTAAAATACTATATAGATAATATAGATACTATATCACGGCCCAGGGCCTCTTTGATTAGTTCGGTTCGGTGTTCGGGCCCGGAGGAACTAGCCT